>CAJHQP010003231.1:0-70850 GCA_905132765.1 Moricandia arvensis | reverse complement strand
TTATTATTGGAAATTTTCATAAATTTTTACTTTGATTTTTTCGAGGCTTTTTCAACATTTATGGGTCAGAGTGTTTCACTTTCCCTGGTAAGAGCTTCCTCAAAAGTGGTGTGATGGACATGATAAGCTAAAATTCAGACTGCATCACCATCCACAAAACGAAACGGAGTAAAAGAAATTCCTAAATGTCACTCACCATTTCTCTGACCACTAGTGGTTCACTAGTTTAATCCTCTTCATCCGCTTAACTAGCATAATTTTCTCTGAAGAAGAAAGAAAGACTCTACCACATATCTTCATACTTGAAAAAATGTTCCTTAACATTCTACAAACAATCCCAAGTTCCATCATCACACACAAACAAGAAAATCAAAGGGGAAATTGTACCACGGGAAGAGCTAAAAGTTAGAACCAAACTGGTATATCGGTGGTAAGACTAGTCTGTGACATCATAAACCAGCAAAATTCCCGTTGCCCCACGGTAACAACAAATGCCCATTGCCCCACGGTAATAAGCTGTAGAGGAAAAAGTAGAATGTGATCAGAAAATCTTCAAAGTGGTGTTAAAACAAAAAGAAGAGATGCATATATAGCCTAAACTATACACGACTAAGCAAACTAACCAGAGATACAAAGCAAAATCAATCAAATGCCACAGCAACAAGTACATTCCCACTAGATGAGGTCATAATACTCTATCCAAAGCACATGTAAGTGGCTATTCAAGAATGTTACTCACCAGTGGTGATAGTGCGGAAGAGTTCTTGACCAGCAGTGTCCCAAATCTGAAGCTTGATACGTTTTCCATCAAGCTCAAGGGTTCTAATCTTAAAGCCAATGCTACATCAAAAAGATAAAGAACAAGATTAATGATATATAAATGAATCATTACATTGAACTAGTTTGACAAAAAAAGACAAATCAAATGATGGTAATGAAGCTAGTGGTGAAGGAGCCATCAGAGAAACATAGAAGGAGGCAAATTTTACCCACACCTTCACACACACACACAAAAAAGAATCGTCAAATCTTTAATCCAAAGAACTTTTAATCAGACAAATGAATCATCACTAAATAGACCGATGACTACAACACACGGATGAACTCAAGTTTCACAAACCTGTGGGTATGCCACATGCAAAAATATGGAGAAGAATGATAGCTCAGCTACTACATCAGTGAGTGTGTCAAGGATTGTGACACTTGTGGCCGAAAAAGGTGATAAACTTCAGGAGATTTAAGATACTTTGAAGAGGTGGAGAGAGATGATGGATCACTCTAGTAAGGAGATACATCAAACTGTAAAGCAACATGTCCGTCAGAGAGGTGATGGTAATAGTGGCAGGAGAAGTGAACTCCAATGCTATGAGTGTAAATTATTCAGTCATATGAAGAGTGTTTGCCTTGTACCATGACGAAGGGAACTCAAGTGTCTTGAGTGTAGACGTATTGGACACATGCGGAGTAAACAAAGGAAGAGGTAGATTATCGTGGTCGTCTGATGATTCGAAGTCAGTTGATGATGGAAAAAAGATGAGTAATTTTGTTGCATGCAGTGAACACAAGGCTGAATCAAGTGAATCCTCTGGTTCATATGTTGATGCATACATTGAACAATATCACGTGCTCTATGACAAGTGGTTGAAGCTCAAAGATAAGAACTTGAGGTTGCTTCACGATCTGGCGTAGAGTCGGGAGCAAGGTGTGGCTAATGAGACTCATTAGGAAAGAAGTTGGTTGAAGAACTTGCTTCTGTAAAAGAGATGAAAAGGTCTCTGGTACAAGAGTTTATCAAGCTTAAGGAAGTTTCTACATGTGAAAAAGAAAGAGCAAGGATGATGGAACGTGAGGTTAAATGAGAATTGGCAGCAGATCAGGATCCTCAACAATGGATCCAAGGACTTGTGGATCAAATACTTTCGATGGGATAACTAGTCAAGGTGAATTAGGGACTGGGATATCAAAGAACTGAAGTATTGAGAAAGTACATCAGCAGGGGCTGTCAAACTTTGTGTATGGGAGTATGTGGGGATGTACAACAAGAAGTTTGGCAGGAAGTTCTACAACATGGAACTGTGAGTAACAAGCCGAAGGTGGTATATAAAATGCACCAAAGTCAGTTTGGAGGCTTTAAACAAGGTTGTGCGTGTGGTACAAGGAATGAGTCTGGTTGGTGTATCATCAACTATCATGCGAAAGAAGAAACAACATCTAGTGTTATGTTCTTTTTATGGGAATGTTGGGCACAATAAGATGGATTTTTTTACTCGTGAGAAGAGGGGAAACAAAGATTATAGGGTGAAAGGCGTTCATTGAACCCAAGAAGGTTAAAAAGCTATGTAAAGTCAAGTTTATCTTACTTTATGGAATCAAGGAAAAGAAACCAGAAGGAGGATGTGACTTTGTCAGAGTTGATCTTGACGTAGATCAAGGAGCGTTAGTTCTAGAGCCATAACAAGAATTTGTTCGTGGTGCAAAAGGAGAAGATATCCAAGTGCATCGAGAAGTGATGCAAGGTGATCATTCAGAGAGTGATGAGGTAATCACTCAGATACTATAGCGACGAGTGCAGCATGCACTCAGTGAGAAGGGACTCGTAGGTTATGGTGGTTGAGATGATGAAACATGGTGTTAGCTAAGTACTCAACAGATGTTGGTCGAGGGGTATATCGACGGATGCATCAGAGCATAATATAGTACTTTTTAATCCATTCTGCTGCAGAAAAGGTTATATCATTATTACACAAGAAGCAGTAAATGAGTGTCTTTGTGTAGTAAGTCTTGACATCTAATCATATGTTTTAGCTAATTATCCAATCAAGCAGGGGGAAGTGGTGACGCTCTGGTTCAGAGAGTGCAATAGCTCGTGGGGGAGAAGAGCATGGTGTGATTGACGTCTTGATGTACATATTGCATATCTCATGGGGGAAAAACATACCTAATGTGGAAGTGTCCAGATGAGGAAACATGGTTGTTGAAATAGAAAAATATTCAGCTTGATCAGTAAATAAGCTAAATGGGGGTGACTGAAGATGAAATCTGGAGCTTGTAAATGTCAATAATCTACCTTGACGAAGTTCGTAACAAAGTCACTGATGCAGAACTACATCAGTCATTAACATAGAAGGCATGCAGGGTGAGAGTACTATGTGGATGCAAGATGTCGAGCTGAAGAAGGATAAACATGTGATTTGTGCCTTGACAAATTCACTGATGTAGGTTGTGTAAAAATATGTTCTAGGATGCATGCAGAGTGGTGGAGACCATGTGAATGCTAGATGTTGAGCTAGATTAGGGTAAACTTGAGGAGAAACTTTATGCGTAGAAGTAAAGGCAAGAAGATAAATTTGAGAAGCAAGTTTATGCCTTGGAAAGGAATAATCAAAATTCCAAAAAATGGAAGTTGTACTTATTAATATGGAAGTTGTACTTATTAATATGGAAGTTGTCCATATCCATGGTTTCCTTCTATGATCCTTGGACTAGGTTTTGGAAACGTAGAGATCACTATAAAATAGCAAGTTGATGAGGAATAGACAAGACACTTGAAGCTGGTTTTATAGAGGAAGAGTGAAGATTTTTTGGAACTGTTCTTGGGTCGTTTTGAGTTAGAGGGTGACATAGTAGACGAGAGAAAGACATAAATTGGGTAAATTAAGAATATTTTAGTAGTAATTGTTAGGGGATAACAAGTTGAATAAAGTTGATTAAGCAGGTTTTGTAAAGTTTATTTAAGATGATTTCTAATATAGCAAAACATATTTTCTAATCCTATTATTTCTTGATTTATCTTTTGCAATATTTGATTGTGTTGCATCTTGCACTTATAGCTCTAGCGAAATCTACACAGATCTAAAGTGTCGAGAGAGGACGCGCCTCCACCTATAGGCCTGGGCATTCGGGTCTGCGGGCCGGGTTCGGGTCGGGTCTTGTCGGGTCTGGATCTTTCGGGTCATAGATATTTAGACCCAATAGGGTAATAAGAATTTATTGGTTCGGGTTCGGTTCGGGTCTTGTCGGGTCCGGGTTGGTTCGGGTCTTAAATAGTTAGACCCGATAGGATAGTTAGAATTTATCGGTCCGGGTTCAGTTTCGGTTCGGGCCCTATCGGGTCCAACCCAAAAAAATACACAAAAATATAAAAAATACCTTAAAATATTCAAAATTTATCTAAAATCTGATCCGAAGATATGAAAAATACCAAACTTTTATTGAATTATTCAAATTATATTTTTAAAATCTAAAATTTTACATGAAACCCAAAATCATACCCGAAAACCCAAATTTGAATCTTAGAAAATATACATATAATACCAAAAAAATACTAAAACACCCATATATATCTAATTTATACTAGAAGTTTTGGGTATTTCGGGTACCATATCGGGTCTCGGGTTCGGGTCGGGTCGGGTCCAAAACCCGCGAGTCCTCCACAACAAGACCCAATAGGGTAAAACGATCGGTTCAGTTCCTACCCGAACCTGGATTTTTCGGATCGGTTTCCGGTCGGATCCTCGGGTCCGGGTAAAATGCCCATGCCTATCCACCTACTTCGCTATTGAGCAACAAGACCATAGCTCACTCCAATCAAGAGAGCACACAGCCGAGGAGAAGAAGCCACCACACTCAACTCTTATCATTACTAATATTGTTGGAGTTTACGCTGATACCCCATCACCAAACTTGAACAAAGGAGAGAATAAAACCTCTTTCCTAATAATTGAACAAGCAAGAAAGGTCGCATAATGAAAAATGGGATAGAAGAGGGGACCTTTATGGGGGGCGGCGAGGAGCAATGTCATCTGAGAAGCAACACTCAACATGAGTTAACTGTTAAATAAATTACAAACAAAAGAGAGTTTGAACCTCGGAATGTATTTTGCAACAAGTTTGGACCTAAAAGGCGGAATAAGCATGTAATTTCTTATCTACAATAAAACTAGTTTGATACTCTCTAGACTATATACCAAGTCTTTTCATAGTGTGTTTAAAATGGAGGTTTAGCCAAATGATATCAACTACATACTCATACCAATTAGAAAAAAGATCAAATTTGGAAAATGAAATAATGGATTTATCTTTTGTTATCTAGTAATGTCAAAATACATGTTTAAAAAATGCACCCGCCTAACAGTGAATTCTTCCAATTTAAAGATGAACGTAAAACTGTATTTCATATTCATTAAACTAAAATCAGGAAAAGTGATACAAAACTCAATGAAATTTGAACGAACTCGCGACTCTACGTTAGTAAACGAATATAAATAACTAAACTAAGTAATTGGAACATGTGTATGTCACATGCTTAATATATATACAATTGTTTATGAAGAAGTATCTAAAACCCAAACTCTGATTAGTTTACATTTAGTTTCGGATTATTCGATTTGGTGTTAAGTCCGGATCAAGCGTGCCTTACACCTAGCCATTTCCGAACATGAGTCAAAAATCATTCCTTATGTCTTATCAGTTAACGGGGAGACTAAACAGTGCACGTGCTCCCAAGATCCACCTAACAACCAACAAATTTTAATAACATAAAGGCTTAAAAATGTAAACTAAAATGTTTTTGCCCGAGGGCCCTTCATAATTTTAAGTTTCTATGTGTGTTTGTGAGTGCAAAAAATTGTATTTATAAAGTTATGTGTAATAACTTTGAAGTACTTTTTGAAATTAACTAATTTATATGCTGAAAAGGTAATTTCTCTACAATTATTCAATTTGTCAGCATTAGAGCTAAAGCCTTCAATTTAAATCTTATTCTTTTGCAATATATTTAACCAATTAACCTCCCTACAAAAAAAAAATATGTGTAGTTGCTTTGAAAATCAAATACCATTTTTATTTTAGGAAATATTTAGGGGAGAAGTGTCGAGCCATATTGTTTTCAAACTAGACATGCGAAAAGGACTTTTCCTTTTAGCAATTCAGACTGCTATAAAACTGGAAGCTGTTTGACTGCTGTCGTCTAAAAGAAAAAAAAAAGTATTTTTTCTATGCAACCAACTCCATAATTTGTTGACACTGCTCAAAATACGAACCACAAAGCTTTTTATATACTGATATGGATTTTGTTCCTTTTTGGTTTCTCGAAATTATTGATATATTACCATATATAGCAACGCAATAAAAACTTTTCTGATGTTTTCTCTGTACTTCACAATCCCTTAAGAATTTATTTAGCTGTCATTACAAATTCTCCACTAGTACTAAGGATTATATAGGTGGTTATGAATTAAATTGTATAGGAATTTAATTTAGGGATTATTTGAAGCTAATTAACTCATTTAGTTTAAATGACCTATATATGATCACAAATAGATGGTTGACACAAATATGTACCAGAAATAACAGAAAATTATGCAATTTTCAAGAATTTTCTATTTTGAGAATTTGAACTCACTTTTTCAAGCAAACAACTCTATTTTTTTAATCCAACTTCTTTGGGAAAATATGTACTATTCATAAAGATTTTTTTTTCTATTAATCGAGGAGTATCATAAGTTTCTTAAACTGTTCATACTAAATTTAAAGAAGAGGTGAAATCTAAGTTATGATTTTATATTTATATGACCACATGATGAAATTTGGTGGAATGTCTACGAATTTGAATTGCTTATTTTTCCAAAGTCCACCTACCATTAAATTATCACTAGAGTACTACTAGAGTTTGTTGACATTAATATGCGAACCACAAACTTTTCTGAAGTGTCCAGTGTTAGTATAATTAGTGTCTAATTATTTTTTCCGTTTCTCAAAATCATTGATATTTTACAATATATACATATTCGATAGCAATTATATGTTGATGCAGAACGTTTAAATGTTATAAACATTTGGACTAAAATACAACATAATAAAAAAATAAACTTCAACAAAACCAATTCCTATACCTATTAATTTTATTTTAATAAATATAATTTATTTTTCTTTAGATGATAATAGAAATTTAAATAATAAGAAGTAGGTTGAAGCTTCAATTTTTTTATTTTGGGCTGTTATTGCTTACAATCTTTCTAGGCCTTTTTAAATTATGTAAATATTGAAACCAAATGTAACTGCATATTGGCCAACATCAATGAATGTTCAGTCGACAAAAAATAAAACAAAAAAGTGTATTTTATAAGAAACTAATTATATTAATTATATTTTGTATTTGTTATCTTGAACAAACATTTGGCTTTAATATTAATTAACGGTTTATAACAAACATAGTTAAACCGATCATATGAAAAAACATATAACATAAAACCTAATAAATACTATCAATAAATCTAAACAACTCAACAATTAAAACCGAACACATTCAAAAACTGTGGATTTAAATTCTAATTCAACAATAGGATATTAAAATCTCATAAAAAAAAACTCAAAACCAAATAATATCCGAATTAAAATTTAATAGTCTTAAAGATAATAAAAACAATAACCTCATCCCGCGCAAGGTGCGGGTTTATCCTAGTATATACATATTTGATAGCAATCAATGAATATTTCTCATTATTACAAGGCTTTACACTTCCTAACAAAGTTTTAGATGCAATTACTAAATTTTCTTGTTATTCTAATGATATTTTCCGCAGTTAGTAATAACTTAATTAATTTACAGCATATATATGATGTTAAAAATGGTTGAAACAAATACATTCCAGAAATTACAGTAAAAATATCTTAATTTACTTTAAGTTTCTTTAACAAAATCCAAACCTATTACAAAATGTGACCTTTCAATTCAGAAGATACAACAATTCATCTCAACTCGTAGCATACGAATTAAACCCATTAGCAAGAAAAAAAGAACTCAAGAAATTGGTTGCAAATTTTATCGCATAAATTGTTTTAAAATTATTTCAAACACAAAAGAAACATCTAAACATTTTGTGATTAACTTTGTGTAGAGGTTAATAGGGCTACGCAAAATAAACGTAAACTTTTAGTTATCCATTTTGATTCAAACCAAAAAAATCTTGACATTCATAATTTTACAAATAAAAAAAACCAATAGGTAACATACGTAAGACACAAAATAAATCATAATTGCTAAGATGTTTAAAATGAGTATCCGACATTATCCGTTATATACATATATTTAAAAATTATATATATATATATATATATACATATATATATATTATGTAAATATTATATTTTATATAAATATTGTTATTTATTAAATTTATTATATTAGCTATTAGAGTTTTTAAAATTAAATAATTTTATTTTATAATAAAATATTATTATTTTATATTTTATATTTGGATTTTTTTATTCTTTTTGTATGGATCGAATCTGGTTCCGTTTAAAAATATAAAATTTCTGGATATCATTGACATCTAATATTTAAAAAATTACAGATTAAATCGGATAATTGATTATTCGGACAAATGTATCGGATCATGAATACTTTCATACACAAGGATATTCGATATTTGTTTATCCCTAAAAATAATATCCCTTTCCATCTGGTTGAACTTTAAATGTATGGGACAAAAGTATAATTACATAGAATTTTTTTGATTTTTGAAAAAAATAATAATGCATAGAAACTTTTGCCAACATTTTATATTTTTGTTGATTCTCCTTTTAAGAGAATTCGTTGTCGTAATTACATTGTATTGGTCTAGTAGTTTCTACTAGATAAAAAATCACCATATTAATTTAAGCTAGGGATAAATTTCTAGAGAGACAACGTCCATTTAAAAATTAGTTAGACCCTTTTATTAATATGGGATACCTAAAATAAAAGAAAAAAGAAAACTATTGTCTAGGTTTGGGCATTCCGGTTTGCAGGTCGGATTTGGATCAGGTATTGTCGGGTTTAAAACCATTAAATTTTAGATATTTAGACTCAATAAAGTAATTAGAATTTGTCGGTTTGGGTTCGGTCCGATAGGTCGATTCTGCTCTTAGATAGTTGGACCTAGTAGGATAATTAGAAAAATGTCACGGATTCGGGTCGGGTTCGGTTCGAATCATGTCGAGTCTTGTCCAAAAATTACCCAAAAATAAAATAAAAAAAATCTAAAAAATTAAATAAAATTCTCAAATTATTCAAAATTTTGTCTAAAATATAATCCAAAGACATGTAAAATACCTAAAATTTATTCGATTACCAGAACTATATTTTAAAAAATCTAAAATTTTACACAAAACCCAAACCTATACCAAAGACCCCCAAACCCAAACTTTAAAAAAATATCCTTAATATCAAAAATATACTAAAACACCTATATATACTTAATATATACTAAAAGTTTCAGGTACTTAAGTATTCTATCGGGTCTCGGGTTTGGATCTTGTCCGGTCCAAAATCCGCAGATCCTCCACAACAAGACATAATAGGATAAAATGACATTACACATATTTGATTCGAACCGTTTTTTCGGGTCGGTTTGAGTTTTCGAAATCGGTAAAATGCCTAGGCCTACTATTGTCGTTACTATATTAAGTTATTGACAACTGACCATTTGTGGTGTCATGTATCCATTTAATACGTGTTTGTGCGACAGGGAAATAACATACGGAAAGGTACATATCATTTTGAGAGGACATGCGAACTTGAACCAATGGTAACCGTTAAAATTGTATTATTGATGCAGTGTATTGAGACGGATATTAATTAGATTTTGTACGTATGTGCATCTTATAATAATGATAGAGTGTATCCGTATTTGGCACGTTTCATGGGTTTTGCGGGTGGCCATACTTTGATTTGGCGTTGATTCTATAGTATTTGTGATAATAGTATGTTGACAGCCTTAGGTGATGATTGTTTGTTTAGTTTTTAGATTTGGTTTTGATTTTTGATTTTTAGTATTTAATTTTTGAATTTTACATTTACATTTTTGTTTTTTGATTTTCTAGTAGATTTTAACTTTTGGAGAATCATGAATGGTGATTTTAGATTTGGGTTTCTAGTTTTTAATTTTTTCAAAATAATAAACTATTTTTTTATTAATAGTAAATTATTACTCTAGAAATAATAAAATATAAAATATTATTACCAAAACACACGTAATCTTATTTTAAAGTAAAAAGCAGCAAGCACAAAATAATATAATTCTATGTTCAAACATAAACTTAAATTTTTGTGTTGAAACATACTATATATGTATATTATATTATAAACTTGTACATATGATATATGCACATATACGTACATATAAAAGTAAATGTACAGACATAATTTTTTAATAAAATTTTCCATAACTATAAGTCTATAATATATATTCCTTAACGGTTAACTACAAAAATTTAATTCTATGTGTAGATTTAACTATATATACATTAATATTATGTAAAATTTAGAATTGAATGATTATTGATAAATGTTATTTACAAATTGAAATTGAAAAGTTAACAAACATCTCTAAATTGGAAAAAAATATAAGTCTACAAATATGGTATATATAGTACGCTATAGTAGATATGTTTTTTCATAAACTATAAATTTATTTTATTGGGTAGAAAATGAATTTTGAAAACTATTATTAATAGTAAATATTTACTCATGAAAAATAAAAAATAAATTAATATTATAATAACACACATAAACTTACTTAATAGTTCTGAGGTCGATGTTTACTTTGTAATGTTGTAGAGTAGGTCCTATATAATAGGCTATTTAATAAAATTAACAATTTTATATAATAATAAAAAGCATTTTTTTTTTGGTTTTTGGTCGTATGTAATTTTATCAAGAAATCCACTAATATGGATTTTGGTTTTTAAGGAGAAAATAGTAAGAGGAAGTACAACCTAATTTTCCTGAAAATAAGGAATCTATTTGACCAAAACATGATTGGGTAAAAAGTAGTTTTTGAAAATCAAAAACGAAAAACTAGTGTAGAATCTACAAAACAATCAACCTCTTAATACCCTTTTTATTGACATAGCCTTACTACATTTAATGAATGCAATGAAATGTTAAAAACTAATGTTGAACCAAAACTAAAACTAAAGCAATATTCAAAGTAAATATGATGACTCTAAAGGGTTTGGTCATGTTCGATATCCTTGCAAGGTTCATTAATTTTGGCAAGTTCACAGGCTATATCTGCAAATTTCTGAAACCTGAACATTTTAGACATACACGTCAACATTTTGCTATATAGTTGAAATCTAAATTATGTCTTCTAAGAAGATTATAAATTAATAATTATATAAATATATGCATTTATGACTAAAATAGTGCAGTAAAACTTCAATAAAGTAACATTGTTTGTTTAACTTTATTTATCAGTTAATTACTAGTTTAAGTCTAATTTATTTTAATAACTAATTTGTTTTTATACCCTATTTATCATTATTTCTTTTGTTAACAAAAAATTAATTAAGAAAAAATAAAATTATTAAAAAATTTGAATATTTATAAATTAGCACTGACAAATTTCTTTTGTCAACATTTTATGTAGCCACAAACTTAAATTTATTTTTCTTGAACCAAATATTTATTATAAAATTAAAAAAATCAATATGATTTTCACATATTTGTTATAAAAAAAAATTCACGTTTAACCAAAATTACTGAATTTGAAAAATTTAATTAAGAATCACTAGATTTATTCTCCATTAGAAACAAAACAACTCAAAAGATTCCTCCAGTGACAAACTCGTCTATTGCACCAGCATCCTGTGGGTCGCATGGAGTGTTAGTGCACCAAAAGAGAATAAAGTAAAAGTACATTGTATTTACATACATGATTAAATGTAACTTCCGAGATCAAATGCATATACACAAACCAAGAGTTATACACGCCACTAAACTGAAAAAAAAAAACATATGTACGCAAAGAAATTCTTAAAATTACGGTGCGTTTTTGTTCAGACAATAGGTAAAAAGGCCTGAGCAGAGGAGTTGAAGGCATTCAGTATTGATGGAATCATCTTTGCAAACAGTCGGCAGTAGTTCCAAGTGTCTTTATCATCTACAACGGTCAGAATGATGTCATAAACACTAATGGTCTCTTTCCCCAAGTCAATGTCTAAGGCAATCTAATGATTTTCATTTACGAAATGACATGCATAGAGATTATCAACATTAAGATGCAAGCCAGAATTTGTAGATGCTAATAGTATTCTTTGACAAAGTTGGTGACGAAGTCATTGATAGTAGACTGCATCAGTCGTTAATACATAAGACATGCAGAGTGGTAGATAAAATGTGGATGGCTGGAGAAGAATAACTGAAAGTTTATGTTTTGACGTAGTCTATGAACTAGTTGTTGATGCAGTGTACGTCAGAAAGTGCACCAGAAGGCACGCAGAGTGGTGAACACCATGTGGATGTTAAGCTGGCATGGGATAAATTTGAAGAACAAGTTTATACCATTGAGAAAAAGCAAGAATATAAACTTGATGTGCAAGTTTATGCCTTGAAAAATGGAATAAGTGCATTTCAAATAAAAGGAAACTATACATATTAATATGGAAGTTATTCATATCCATGGCTTCCTTGGACAAGGGTTTTGGAAATGTGGAGATTATTATAAAATAACTATGTAGTCGTTTGTATTCCATAAAATATTGGGGCTATTATTATAGAGGAAGGGTACCCTTAAGAGTGTTCTTGGGTCGTATTGAAGCAGACGCTAAAATACCAACGATGAAGAGAGACTAGTTTAGGTAGATTATGAATCTTTTAATAGTAGTTGTTAGAGTGTTAACAAATATTGTGTAAAGTTGATTAAACAAGTTTTTTAATTGATTGTTTAAAACGATTTTTAATAAATCAAAATGTGTTTGCTTGCATTCATTCTCTCTATTTTACTTCTACATTATTATATTGTGTTTGCATCTTGCACTTACAACATCATCACGAAGCCACTTCTTGTTGAAGATACCGTTGTATATCTGTCGCTTTCCAGATTTTAGGGTTGAATTCCTTGAATCACTGACAATTTTAGTGACGACCCACTGATAATGCGTTGTGAATGGTATGGTTAAGGCTCACTAAGTGATCTCGTATAGAACATATGCATTGCAGACCACATATGCTGAAACAGAAAAAAATAAATAAAAGACTTGTTAGAAAAGCCTTTTCCTCCATAGAGCACTAAGACGTACAAAAAAATGGGGACTTAGGTTCAGTTCAAGTAAAAAACACATGCAGGGACAACCAACTAAAGCATCTTATAACACTACTGTAATGAGAATAACCAACTGTTCTCCACAGTCATCTCCTAGAGGCTAGTAATACTAACTACACACGAAGAGGTAAATAAACCTAGCATCTTACAATCACTGTCATGAGAAACCACCAACAGCTTTCCACAGAAATCTGCGAGAGGATACAACTACAAGCGACACACTCAGTCACTCCTGAGAAAACCATGGGACTGTGTATAGTTTGATTCAACCAGCCAATACACACACACACAGAGGCCAGGGGAATGAACATAAGGGAAAAAGCATAAACAAGTCAATCAAGAAACCATATCGTCCATACAAAGAAACGAACATACAGAAAGGTGATGTGTTCTTCTTCTTTGGAGTAAGATAATTCAATACCTAAGACATTATAAAAACTTGTTAGAATATGAAAACAGAATAAAAACAAATAGCTATCAAACTATCAATCAAATTTCATAACCTTCTCATCACAACTGGGAACAATCAAACGATAAATCAAATCTCAGCAAGAAAAAACAAGAATGTTGAGCAGATAAGCCACTAAGGATAGATGCAATCAAATCGGAAAACCAACTAATCTTTAAATAAGGAGCATGAACTAAACAGAGTAAACAAAGAACTATTGAACACAGAATTTAAAGAGGCGTAAAAGAGAATCAAACAATTACAAAAAAGAGGAACAAAAAAAGACAAAGAAACAAGCAATGCCTACATATAGGAACCATCGAACCAAGTCACTATTGTAAGTATCAAACAAAGTCCCACATTGAAAGTTAGACAAGAAGTGTCTAATATATAAAGAGAAGTCCAACTCTAATTAGTATGAGGCCTTTTGGGAAGGAATCCAAAAGTAAATCCATGCGGGCCAGCCTCTTAAGCCCAAAGTGGACAATATCGTACTAATCAGATAATAAAGAATTGAACATGGGCCTTCACGATCTCAACAATATAACATCCTGAGCAAAGAAGAAAACAATGAAGTGACAATGAGAGTACTCAGGAAAAGAAGCTTGTCGGAGATAGGGTTACGGCGAGTGTCCGGAGAAAATAAATCCCCTCTCACTAACAATTTCGAAACTATGCGGGGAAAAAGAATAATGGCAGATATGACGATTATAACCTAAAACTTAGATTTATAATGCAAAAAGTAAATTTCATATTCAATCAAGTGCAATAAATAAATTAAAATGGTGATAAAAATATTATTTACCTCTTATAACAAAAAAAAAAAAAAAATAGAAAGTTATTTTATGATTTTCCTTCAAAAGTATACATTTAACCAAAAGAAGTCTATAAAGTGTAAATTTATTCTGAAATCTACGTCGTAATTTAATCTAATAATTTATTTATTTTATTTCTAAAACTAATTTGTGTAGAATTTATTATAAATCATCAACATAAAAATTAATATGAGGTATAAAATTAAAATTTAATAAGTTAAACAATTTAAAAGAATATTTTGGTTTGGTAGCCATGAATTGGACAATGTCTATAGTTTGGTAACAAAAGTTCAAAAAAATGTGTGTATCTTTAGGGTTAGATTTTAAACTTACATTTTGGTTTTATTAACTTAAATTTACGTATAAATATTTAGTAAAACTCTCTCTATTCTCTCTAACACTCTTCCATTTCTCTATAAACTCTTGATTTGAAAAAAAAAACATTAGTTTAATTTCTTATATTTTTTTCATGTCTTTTACAATATTATCTTATTTTTGTAGGTATCATCATTCATGGTTTTCATTTCCCTCTTTAAAAATGTAAGAGTTATATCTATAGATTTAAAATATGTACTTTATGTTTATATTTAAATAAAGTTATAGATTCAAACTATATGTTTTTATTTCGTTACTATTTTAGCTTATAAATTCTATTTTGATTTTTTCAGATTTAAAACTATTTTCATATTTCTAAAAGTATGAATTTTCTGATCTAAAAGATATTTGATAGAATATATTGATGATAAAACATGCTTAAAAGTTTAGGCTAGTATACTATAAATGAAGTCTACTAAACCTAAATTTTAAGCAGATTTCATCATGTCAAAAACTTTGGATGACTTCTCCATGGACCAAAGATTGATACTTAAAGTATCTAACGAAATAATTGTACAATTTATACGTTACAGGACGAGGGAAATATTTATAAGAGAATCTCCAACTGATCTTTATCCCCTCATTTTTTGAGGGGTTTTGTATTCCAAGAGCCCTTTATCCCTTCAAATTTTAAGGGGGTGAATAGTGCACCCTCAAATTTGAGGGTAGACTGTTCACCCCCTTAAAACACTATTTACTTTTCACTTTAGCCCCTACCACTATATATGTTTCATAATTACATGAATAACTTTTTATATATATCATATTTTAATACTTATCGTTATGTTTTCTTAAAAATATATCAATTAAAATTATTTAATTAACACTTTTGTACTATTTCAAGTTATATTTGATTACGTATTACTATATTTTCTCAAAAATATTTTATTTTAATATGATTCAAATAGTATGTTTTATTGGTTTTTGAAAGTTTAGTGGTTATAGTTAATTATTAATAATATTGAGGATTAAAGTATAAATTACTAATTTTATAAAAACAAATTTGAGGGTGATTGTTGGAGAACCAGCCCCTCATCCTCTTATTTTGAAGGTGTATCCCATTAAAAATGAGGGGGCTTGTTGGAGATGCCCAAAGTAGTGGTTTCACAAATCCTTGGAGGACTTTATTGTCGTGCTTGTTTGATATCCACACTTCCTATTTTTATTGTCGTGCTTAATTAGGTAAGTTAGTTCTTCACCTTTTTCGTTTAGAAACTTAAAGAAAAAACATGTCTATTAATAAACTAGAAGAAAGGACGATTTATGATTGGTCGCAGATAGTTTTTATGATTCAAGCGGGAGTAGTTTCTGAAGATTCAAAGATCACGTGTACAACTTGAGCTATTTGAAAGTATGGCAGTATCTTCTACAATAAGTATACAGATGGAATGATCGAGATGAAACAGAGACGAAGATTTGTGAATGGATTGGAGATCAAATCAGTTAATAAACAGATCAATTGGAGAATAAGTTTATCGAGATTCACTTTGGAGAAATGAGATTTTTTTAGAATTGTCATAAAGACCTGAGAATAGCTTTAAGGAACTTATCATAGTTGAAGATTTTGCGAATATTTCTTTGGGGCTACATTAACCGATCAGTTATTGGGTATAAACTAGTCATGTTCAACCTTAGTATTAGGGTCGTGACTAGAACTGTATTCTTAGCATAAGTGTGAGTTTTTTATAAATTTGTAAGTGAGTGACATTCACAAAGGGCCAAGGGGCGAGGTTCTAAGGTTTAGTATTCGACCTTAAGACGTGTAATGCTAGAGAAACAAGTGAAGAGTGTTTGATCTTGTTGAGATTATGTTTAAAGAGAGACTTGTAAGTTCAATTTAAAAGAATATTGGTTAAGAATGAGGTCAATTATTTGAGGAATCAATGCCATGGCATGGGATTCAATTATATCTAGATAGACTCAGCCTAAAGTCAAAGACCAGGCATGTGTTGAATCCAACAAACCAGAAGAAGACTAGATAGAGACGAAGCTGAAGCTAGAAAAGTTCATCTCAAGGGCATTTTCTGTGATACAAGCAAGTGTTACCAAGAAACAGTTTCAGCTAATCCAAGGATGTTAGACAACATAGGAAGCATGGAAAATTCTACAGACTCACTTTGTACGTACCACTGAAGTGAAGAGCTTGAGGATGAATTTCCTTGCATCCAAGTTTGAAAACTTGAAGATGGGGGAACATTAATCCACTGAAGAATCCAGCTCGTAGATCAGTGGAATAGCTCATGAATCATTAACTCCAGAAAAGAAATACAAAAAACAAGAAATTTTTTTAAGAAATTCTTTAGGTGTCTTCCAGACAAGTATACCGCATACAAAGCAGCTATGTCAATATCCCTCAACACCGATGAGATTAGCTTTGATGAAGAAGTCAAAAATCTTAGAGTTCATGAGATAGAATTGGAAGGAGGAAAGAAAGTAAGAGGGATAGCTATTGTATCACAAGAAGATATGAAGAATCGGGATAAGGAAAATGATCCAATTAGCTTGCTGGACAAAAGATTTGACAGAGTGTTAAGCCGAGTTAAGCAAGGTCAAAAGAAAGAAGTTCACCAAGACATGTGTCAGAGACTGAGAGACGTCCATCAGAGATTGAGAAGACTGATAAGAAGGTTGATGTTCAAAGTCATGAGTGCAAATATTTTGAGCACTACAAGATTGAGTGCCCCCACAGTAAGAAAAAGAGACATCAAGTGTTTCGGTAGAAAGGTATTGGTCAGTCACAACTTTAGTGTATCAGTGACCAAAAGAGGCGTCAGAGAAGTCATTGATTAGAATCAATGAGGAAAATTATGAGGATGATAGTAAAGAAGAGGAGATTAACAACTTTGTAGCCTTCATCAGAATTACTGAGATCGTTGAAGGAGAGACACACACAGAGGATGATCAATCTGAAGCTGATGCTGATATGGCCCATGACTATCAAGAATTATGTCAGACACTAGTTCAAATCGGAAAAAAGAACATGTGTCTGAAAAGGGAGAAGATCTTGCTAGAGGAAATTGTTGTGATTCTCAGAAAAGAACTAGAAGACAGAAGAAAGATAGATCTAAGCAGTGTGAATCTGATGAAGGGGAAACTCAACCTTGTTACAAGATTTGACATACTTATGAAGAATGTGCAAGCTGAGAAAGAAAGTCTTGTGAACTTTAGGCTACAGTGAATCATCACTACAAGATCATCATAATGCTTAGGGAATCGAAGGAAATTGACAAGATCTTGAGCTATGGAAGACAAGAGCAGACTGCGGAGGACTTGAGTATGATGGATATAGAGGTTCGGACACGGGACCAATTAACTTTGTTCCCAGCTCAAAACTCAAAGGAACGGATCAGATGTGAAAGCCCAAACTTTTGGGTAATACTCAAGCTCCTAAGAAACAACATATATGTCACCACCATGAACTAGAGAGAAAGGAGGGTTGTTATCACTGTGGAAAGCTGGGACATATCAAAACAAATAGCTATCACTACATAGGAAGTTTGAATCATCTCCTAAAAAAAGCATTGGTGGAATGGATATCGGAAGAAAGTCTGGATAAAGAGTTCAAACATCTGAAAATTTGTATTAAGAGGTAAGACAAAGGGTGTCACACAAGAACTCAGATGAAGTATGGCACTTGTCTCTCAAAATACAGAAGATGACAGTCCATGGTAATTCGACAGTGGTTGCTCTTGACACATGACCAGAACAAGAGAGCATCTCAGAGATGTAAAAGCTCTCAAAGGAGGAAGAGTTACAATCGGAGAAGGAAACCAAAGGGTATCAAAGGAAATACTGTTGAATCAAGGCCTCCACTGACAAACGTGTACCTAGTTAAAGGCCTAACACAAACTTGATCAGTATCAGTCAGTTGTATGATGAGGGATTGATGGTACAGCTCAACAGCAAAGACCGCAGAGCCCTGGATGAGAACAACAAGACGGTTCTACATCGAGTACGATCAAGAAACAACTGCTATGTATGGCAAAAGCAAGATTAATGTCTCATTGCGCATGATGACCTAAATATGTGGCATCAAGAGTAGGACATAAAAAAAACCAGACACATGACCAAATTGATTGATAAAGGGATGTTGAAAGGTGTTCCTCAGCTGGTAGAAGTAAACAAAACAATATGTGGCCCATGAAACAAAGGTAACACGTCAAAGTACAATACAAGGCGATGCAGGACACCCTATCCAAGAAATTGTCTGATCTATTACAAATAGACTTGATGGGACCAATGCAATTCGTACTGATCATAGGGGTGGATTCTAAAATGAAGACATGAATAACTTTTGTGAGCAAATCAAATCAGACATCAATTCTCTTCACCAAGGACCCTTTAACAAAACACTGTAGTGAAAAGAAATAATAAGATCCTTCAAGAAATTGTAAGAGAAATGATGCATGGGTATAATATTTCTCCACACGTTTGGGCTGAGGCAATTAGTATAGCATGTTACATCATTAATCATGTCTATGTTAAAAAAGGAAAAACTAAACCACAATATGAGCTATGGAAGGGCAAAACAACAAACATGAGTTACTTCCATATGTTTGGTTGCAAGTGCTACATACTGAAAAGCAAGAATCATACTGGAAAATTTACTGCAAGAAGAGATGAACGAATTTTCTTGTGGTATTTAGAAAGTAGCTCAGTGTTCATGGTATATAACATAAGATCCTAGATGATCATGGAATCTATGAATGTTGTGTTAGATGGTGCAACCATTGTTCAATGGGAAAAGGATGATGATGATGAGACAGAGAACCACAACTCTGCTGAAAAATAAATTGATGAAGTGATTGTCGTATAGCCTGAAAAAACAATAGAATTATGTCTAGTATGTTCATAGAAATCACTCAGTTGATGATGTGATTGGGAAGATTGATGAAGAAAGAAGAACACATGGTGTGAAAAATCAATTTTAGAGAAATGGTGAAATCTGCTTGTTTTGTCTCTATCATTGAACCATAAGACCACACAAAAGCACTCGTTGATGAATTCTTTATCCGAGTCATGCAAGAAGAACTTGAGCAGTTCATCAAAAATGAAGTCTGGGAACTAGTGGAGAAGCCAACTTATGAAAACATCGTAAGAACCAAATGGATCTTCAAAAACAAGATTGATGAGAGTGGAATGGTTGTCACGAACAAGGCTAGACTGGTTGCGAAAGGGTACTCTCATATTGAAGGAATAGACTTTTTAAGAAACATTTGCTTTAATAACAACTTGAATCTAATATATTGTTTATTGGAATGACATGTATCATGAAATTTACAGTGTATCAAATGGAAGTCAAGAGTGCTTCTTGAATGGAGTCCTCCAAAAATAAGTGTTCGTTCATCAACCAAAGGGGTTTGAACAAGTTGAACAAGGCACTATACGGAATGAAGTAGGCACTTCATGCTTGGTATGAAAGGTTTACAAGCATTTTAGTCAACAAAGGGTATGTTAGGAGAAGTGTTGACAAAACATTGTTCGTCCTACATCACAAGACAGACTTGTTAATACTACAAATCTATGTGGTCATCATCTTTGGAGGAACATCGAAGTCTCTGGTAGAAGCCTTCATCAAGGATATGACCCATGAGTTCCATATGAGCATGGTAGAGAGCTGAAGTACTTCTTGGGTTTGTATATACAACAACAATATATGGTGTGTTTTTTTTCATAGCACATCAAAAGCTCTAATGAAAAAGTTCACTCTGGATCACTAAAAAGAGGCCAAAACTCCCATGAACACTATCACCAAGATCTCAAATGATGAAAGATGGTCAACTAGTTGAGACAAAAGTTTACGAGGAATTATTGGGAGTCTATTATACACTTAACATGCATCATACCAGATTTAAGTCTAAGTGTTGGGATATGTGCAAGTTATCAAGTTAAACTCAATAAATGATGTGGGAAACGGCTAAGGGGATGCCGACAAGGACCAAGATAATGAAAATTGCGGCAACGAAGGAGCATAAGAAGCACTTGCAATGACTATGAATGACTTTTTCAAAAGAGCAATTGTAAACGTTGATTGTTTTTCAGTGAGGTAACACATTAGATCTGATATTTGAGGACGTGGATCACGTAAGTCATTGGTTGTGTAAAAAATAAAAACATCAAATTTGAACTGAAGTACGTTCCATAACTCTCGATGAGTAAGGTGATTATGGTCAAGACAAAAACTTATGCATAACTGACACTTCCTTGAGAGAATGCCCATAGGTTCACTTTTCGACAGCCAAACCAATGAACCATAACCATGTGAAGTATTCAAAAACTAAAAAGCGAGACGATATAATCAGAATAGAAAGAGCCCAAAAAAAGAGTACATGAATCTGAACTTACCACAAGAAAAAGAGGATTGTAATAAAAATGCTTTGTTAAAAAAATTTTGTAGATCAATGCTCATTCTAATAACTGAAACCCACTTAGTCTGATAAAACGTCTTCAAAATGATCAATTACTTCAAACTCACAAATAAACAACAATAGAATTAGACAACACTACTTATCTTGCATCAACATAAAAGCTATAAAAGAAACAAAGCAACCATAAAAAAAAAAAATTATAGACAAAAGGTTGATCAAATGATACCACTTTACATGGAAATCTGAAGTAAAACAATATCATTTTTGAAAGCAAACCTTAAATCTCCATAGGAAAAATGGAGAAGCAACCATTCTTACTATATGAAGTAGTTAAGTTGAACCCTTGTGGTCATCTATTTTTGATACACCACCTGAAAGCCCATTTATACCTGAAAATAAATTAAAGGGAAGAAAATTAGAATGACTCAAATTTATGGTGATATTACTAGAATGACTCATATTTTTTTTTTAAATTATTAGAATGTTTTCGTGGTCAGAATTACCCCTGGCCATAGTTATACCAAAAAAAAGGGTCCCTCAAATTAGGTCGTCGGCAGATTTAATTTGGGGAAAACAAATCTGCCGTACAACAGAGTTGTTAAAAATGTCTATCGTATGACACAACAGATTTGTCTATATTTTGTCTGATTTGTATTAAAAAACCGATTTCTTAAATATGTCTGTCGGATGACACAACAGATTTGTATCAAACCACAGATTTGTGCAATCGACTTATTTTCGAAAGGCAGATTTGTTAAGTGGTGACCGATTTGTATAGAAAATCTATTCTTCCTACGGTAGACTTAAGGCAAATCTATAACAGATTTAAAATTCGGCCATAGACTTGTCGCATTACGACGTGGCCGACTTGTTATTTTACGTAGTGACAGATTTGTTTAATTATTCTGGGTTTTAGTAAACCAGTGAAAATTAAATTCGATTTTGGTTTATTTCTAGTGGTTTAAGACCACAATTAGGGCTAATTATTTTTGTAGTAACTGTCGTCATCTCTTTCACCCCTCTTTTCTTCTTTCTTAAGTTGTTCCTTTCATGGTGGTTTGAAAACTCTCTTCCATCCTTTTTGCTTACAGAACAATGGATCACATCATTCTGGTCTGTGGGAAGTGGGTATTCATGAGGAAGAAGTGGTTATTTGAAGTGGACAATGAGCGAGGTAGTAAATTACTCATACCCAATGAGAAAACTACATATGAGGATTTTGTGAAGATCATACATGAGGATTACGAAGTTGATTCTGCATTTCATGAGTTGGAGCTTGTGTACCTTGTTCCAAAGCGTAATCTGTTCAAGGAAAATATAGATACACCTCCTGTGAAAGTAAGAAACGATAGCCAGTTTCAGAGATTTTTGTGTCTTCACAAAGTCGAAAACCTCAGACTATGTGTAGAGTTTAAAGTGAAGAAAGACAACGTCAAAGAAACTACCGACGAGCCAGAAGAAACCGTAGAAAATAATAATCCATTGTCTAGCGATTCTGATGATACAGATGAAGAGGGTGATCGCTTTGATTACTGCGACGATTCCGATGGTGTAACATCTGAAGACGAGATTTTTACGTCATATGGGGTTCCGCCAGAGCAAGTACAAGAGGATCAGGGATCTCCTACAAAGACGAGTTGCGACACTGTTCAAAAGACACAGGAGAAAGATTCTCTACAGGATCGGGTTGACGTGAGCTCTTTTAACTTTAATGTGGGGCAAACTTTCGAATCAAAAGATGCACTGGAGACACGTTTGAAGTTTTTTCAGTTGTCAAAAAGTTTGATTTTGATGTGGTAAAATCTACGCGTGAGTTGTTACGTGTACAATGTTGGTTAAAAGGTTGTACGTGGAAGCTTAGAGCTTCACCAGTAGGCGAATCTACAAAGTTTACTGTTAGAGTATATGTAGCAGAACATTCCTGCTCTGTAACAGAGCGCTCGGCTCGGTCCCGACAAGCAACTCCTGAAATTCTTGGAGTCTTGTACAAAGATTATGTTGGTGGGGTTGAAAAGACTGTTTTGCCAAGTCATGTTGCTACTGCTATGTCCTTGAGATTCGGAATCAAGGTAAATCGAGAAGATTTTTGCATCAAATTTACTGTGTTGTTACACCTCATATGATATTAAATGTCTCGATGTCATTTGTATATTTCAGATGGAGTATTGGAAAGCTCGTCGTACACTTTTGGTTGCTAGAGATCTCGTATTGGGTTCATCGGAGAGTGGATACTCAGAGTTACCTGCTTACTTGCATAGGATTAAATTGGCGAATCCTGGAACTGTAACCGCACTGGAAGTCGATGCAGACAATAGGTTCAAGTACTTATTCCTTGCTTTCAGTGCTAGCATTACCGGATTTCCATACATGAGGAAGGTTGTTGTGGTTGATGGTACTTTCTTGCAAGGAAAATATAAAGGAACGCTTCTCGTTGCTACGTCACAGGATGGTAATTTCCAAATTTTTCCAGTTGCATTTGCGGTTGTTGACACAGAGAATGATGAATCATGGACATGGTTTTTCCGACAACTCAGCCGTGTGATACCTGATGATGAAGGCTTGGCTTTGATTTCTGATAGACACAAATCAATTGGGAAGGCTATTTCAGTGGTCTATCCATTGGCTAGCAGGGGAATTTGCACTTACCACTTATACAAGAACATCTTGCTACGGTATAGAGGGCGTGATCTGTTTGGGTTAGTTAAAAAAGCCGCATACTCTTTTAGGGTAACAGACTTTCAAGCAATCTTCGAGACGATCAAAGTGTCAAATCCGGCTTTACATGCATATTTGGAACGTGCTGATGTATGTAAGTGGGCAAGAGCTCATTTTAGAGGTAATCGGTACAACATACTTACAAGTAACATAGCTGAATCCATAAACAGAGCTTTGTCGGATGTGAGAAGCTTGCCAATTGTTCGACTTCTAGAGGCAATTCGACTAATGATGACACGTTGGTTTGCAACAAGAAAACATGATGCTGACTTGATGAAAACCTCTCTCACTCGTGGTGTAGAGAAGTTGTTGGAGGTAATAGATTTAGAATCAATCTTGTTTACTCATACTAATCTGTTTTTGGTGTACCTATTGCTAAAATTTACCATTTGCAGGGTCGTATACATATTGCTAATCTGTTAAAGGTTCAAGTAATTGACATCCATCAGTCACAAGTGATGGGAGTCTCATCTTTACAAGTTGTAAATCTGACCGAGAAGACATGCACTTGCCATAGATTTGATTTGGAGAAGCTACCATGTGCTCATGCTATAGCTGCTGCGGAAAAAAGAAAGATTTCACGTATATCACTTTGTCACCATTACTATCGGAAACAATACCTCCAGAATGCCTATTTAAGTGTTGTTATGCCCAAAGATGATGCTGTTCCAATTCCGCAAGAAGTTGCAAATAAGGTCTGTTTACCACCTGATGTCCGTCAACCACCTGGACGACCGAAGAAATCTAGACATAAATCTATTTTGGAGAAAGTGGCCGAGAAGAAGCGACCACGTAAGGACCACGCATGTAGAATTTGTAACCAGACGGGGCATAATTCTAAAACATGCCCTCTGAAGTGATGAGTATTCAATTGAATTTGTTTTCACTTTGCTCTTTGGTGTTTACATTGAATTTGTTTTTGCTTTGTTCTAATCCATAAGACATGTACTAGCCAATAACCTGCCAAGTTATAATCCATAAACATGTACTAGCCGAGATAAAACCAAAAGCAAAAACCTGCCAACTAAATCATCCATTTACAGCCAAGTTATCATCCATCCAAGTACTAGTCGATAACAAGTAAAACTAAATCATCCTAACACATTTCAGTCTTCAGTAAAAACCTCTCTCGCCTCTTCAAAGATGTCGGCTGCCAACTTCAATCTTAGACCCGGAATGATCTAATCAGATAAGCCGTCCCATGTCCTTCCAAGAGCCACACACTCTATGTACTTCAAAGAGTACACACCACAATCTCCCGGGTCATCGTTTGGAGGGCACTTGTGTCTACGTAGGGTGAACTGCTTCTCAGTCTTCTTTCTGATTTTAACTGGCACCATCTTGTTAAGCACAAGCGGAATCATCTTCATGAATGCTCTGCACTCATCACGCAGCTAATTTCCTCGTCATCCCTAAATGAAAAAAACAGAGCATTCAACCAACATATCTCACAAAAAAAAACAGAGTAATCGACAAACATATATCACAAAAAACAAGAGCATTCAACCAACATATATCACAAAATAAATTTAAGCTTCATGTACAACTTACAGATCTTTTTTAATGAAGTCCAAAAGCTTCTGGAGTTTTCCAGCCCTGACTTTAGCTAATGGGTCATACGCGTTCTTCGAATCACTTATTATACGCTTCACCGTTGAATTGCCAACGTACGGACATTGTTGAGTCTTTGTCAACTGAGGCTTCCGTCTACGTGTAGGCTCCTCTAAACCGGTAGAAATTTCTTCCAACACTTGCCTACACTGTTTAGTCTTCTCCCATTTCAGATGTTCCTCCCACTCTTGACTCGAAATAGACTCATCTTTCAGCTGCGGGATGTCAATTGCTTTCTTCTCCTTTTTCACTTTTTCAGTCGCCCATCTTCCTTCTCCTTCTTCACGGGTTTCAGTCGCACAACATCCTTCTTCTCCTTCTTCACTTTCTTCAGTGGCAATGCAACTTCCTCAATGTCAAGATCCTCCTTCTCCATCGTCACTTCTTTCTTCTCTGTTTTAAATTTGTTCAGTGGCACCTCCTTAGAGCCAAGCTCCTCCTTCTCCGTCGTCTTCTTTGCCTTCTTCTCCTTCTTAACAACACTTTGAATTGGCAAACCATCGGCTGAATTGATCTTCTTCTCAATCTTCCAAGACTGAAGTATTAAAAACCATAATCAGTAAATTTAAAGGAAACTAGAGAACAATGAACAAGTATATCGTACCAAGTCGTTGCTAGAAGCATCTTCATCTTCGTTGGCCTTGGAATTTTCAGAGTTAAAGTCGGCCACGCCTTGAGGGATTTTTTCATCAGCTTTGTTTTTAAAAAACTTCACATCTTCCTCCAAACTTGCTATCTTCTTCAGCAACTCATCCTTGATAGGACCCATGGTAGCATCCACCTTATCTTGTATTGTACCTTCTAAGCTTTTAGTAACTTTTTCAGCAACACTAACATCCATGCCTTCTATTTTTTCAGTGAGTTTGGTAAGAGAGTCAACTAAGCCGAGTATAGCCACGTTCTGAGCTGCGAACTGTATTCCACAAACGAACCATGTTAGTGACATAATAAGCCGGTTCTTTAGTATCACAAAGTATCATGAAAATTCAAAAACATACCATATCAGCTGTTTCACCTTCATGAGCTGGTGCTTTTCCCTTTTTTAGGAGGACTGAAATTTGGAATAACAGATGCCGCAACACCAAATTGTCTCTTCTTTGGCGAGTTGGTAGTTGGAGTTACATCCCAAAACTGGTAATTCAGCTGCCCATTGATGATATCTTTTATCAGGTTCTCCCGCTCATTATCCATTTCATCATTCAGCCATTTTGGATATCTGTCTTCCATTGGCTTCATAACCATATGCCTCACACGAACCTGCAAAAAAAAAATAAAAAACAAGCTCACATTACTAAATTTGGCCCAAATATTGTCTTTAAATTTGGAAACAATATTCCAAATCTCAAATCTCTCTTAACAATGAAGAATGAAAGAAGAAATAAGAGAGGAAAATCTACCTTCTGATACTGTATTTTTTCCTGATCACAGAAAGCTTGGAAGTTTATATGGGTACGAGATCCCCCCCCCCATGACAGAAGAGGAACATCAGCTCCCTCTATCCGATTGCCATAGTATTCTCCTACACCAGGGACGAACTCATAAATCCATACCAAAAGGACGTGAACAGAGCCATGGACAGTGTAACTCTTCCCTGGTTGATATGAGACCATTTTAATGGACTGAACAAGCCGGCTAAATCCAATCCGACCCGATGGATATCGCTGGAAAGCTGCACTGTCCATCACTCTTTTTGCACAATGCAAAGGGATTCTGCTGTTGCTCCCAATGCCAAATATCCCAATATGTAGCAATCCCAACAAACCGACCATCACTCGCTTCTCTCGAGACCAGTTTCTGCACTTCACCAATACAGCTTGTAACTCTTTCAATGTAGGTCCTTCAGATGTTGGAACTTCCATCTCCAGCCAAAACTCTCGATGATCCACATCCCACACATCCCGCTGGTCGAAAAGATCACAGTTTAGACCCGTAATCTCCTCAAACTCATACAAGGAGAACCGTAGTGGCATACAATCTATCAATGACCAAATCTCATACATGCTCTTGATGGCGAGTTGATTAGCAAGGAAATAATGAACAGCTTTAGCAGACCAAATATATTCCATCTCCTTCAGCTTAACGATAACTCCAACAGCTGATTCCCTCAACTCAGCCCAAACATCTTCCCCAACAGCTTCTTTAAACGGTTGAAGATTGGCCAGAAAACAACTATGGTTCATGCTTCTACTCTGAATCGGGGTTTTTCCAACATCATAGAGACGTTTCGGATACTCTCTCGTAGTACCCGAAGAAGCCATACCTACAACATAAAACACTTTAAAAGTTAGTTGCTTGTTTATAAAAAGGGATTAAATTTTTAGTACTCCCATAAGCAAAAGAAACATGTTGAATTTGGTTACATAAAGGAAAAGAAAGACAAAGTTGTGAAAAAACAGAACAAACAAATCTCGAGAACTCATGTTTGATTTCGAAAATGTGAAATTGTGAAATCAACAAGCAGTTATAAGAAAACGAATAACTAAAACGAATAAACAATCACCTACAACAAAAGTAACCCGAACAATCACCTATAACAAAAGTAACCCGAAAATGTGAAATTCAATTAGATGTAGTATTTGGGGAAATTAGGATTTAGGGTTTTCGAAATCAAACATGCAACCAACCTATAATTGAGATAGAAACGAGTAGATAAAGCTTGAAATTAGATAGATTACCATATTAGAGGTTCGTAATTTAGGGTTCTAAAAATTTGGGATTTCGGGATTTCAAAAATTGGGATTTAGGGTTTTCAAAATCAAAATGCAATCAAGCAATGAACATGTAGAAACAACTTGGAATTAGATAGATTAGCCACTTACAGGTTCAATTTCCACTATCAATTTTGTGAATTGGAAAAGAGGCAATGAAGGAGATTTTTCGGAGGAGATGCGATGGTGGAGATGTGACGGAGGAGATGGTGTAGATGAAGACTCCGACGAGATGACGACTCCGACGAGATGACGACTCCGAGGAGATGACTCGGTAGACTCGATCAGAATTCCCGACGGAGAAGAAGAGAAATGTCGTCGTAAAAGAAAGAGAGAGACGCGAGAGAAGGTTGGTTTTAGTGTTTTATTGTTTAAGTTTTTTATTAATTTGAGTGTTTTATTGTTTAAGTTTTTTATTAATTTTTTTGTTAATCAATTTTTTTTTTTCAATTGCAATTAGAAAAGGGTGATTTAGTCCCATTGCTTGTTACAAAATGGGGTCTAGTATTTAAAATTTTATATGAGTCATTCTAGTCATTTTGTCATCAATTTGGGTCATTCCAAGTAATTTTCACTAAATTAAATTTAGAAATTTAAATCTATTTGCGTCAGATCAGCTTAAGCTTCTACAACATTTCTCGCTTTGTTCAGAATCTCAGGAAAATAATATCTTTGTAGCATTTTGAATGTGCCTACTCCTCTCCTTATCTCCAAACCAATAAGAATACATCTTCTCGTTGTGTTCACGAGTTCCTAAAAAATGATGATCCTAAATAGAAGCTTCTCCTCTCCCATGCGTATGGGATTGCATGCGGCAGATGATATTGTAGGTTTGTTTGCCATGGAAGCGAAATACTTTGGCTAGCGTGTATTTGGGGAAATAGAAAAGCGATAAGAGAGTGATATAAATAGTGTTACATCGTTGGCTTCATCCCAGCGTTTGTGCTGAAATCTTGTGAATCAGGAGAGAGGATGAGAGACAATGAGGGATATTATATCAGAGCCCTTCAGTATCTAGTTGCTCATTTGATTGAACGGTTATAGAAAAGTTTTAGTTTTAAGCTTAACACTAGATTATGATCTGCCGCGGACATATTTTTGTTTTAAATTCTTTTAAAATTTGATTTTTATATTTGTGTTTTTTTAATCATATTTGTATTTAATCATTTATTAATAATATAAAAGATTTACTATTATGAATAATACATGAATAATAAATAGTTAGACCAAACATTTATCAATTGGTCATGATCATGTTTTAATAAAATAGATGTGATTCAAGTTACTAATTTTTTTTATTTGTGTCTCAACTCAAGGAGCAAACTCAAAGGGGTGCGATACTTTTACCTACTGATTCCAACGAGCACGAAGCTCCGCTAAACTCTCTTTATGCCTTGGCCTACAAATCCAAATCCAGCCTTCCTTTTATGGACGCCTTATTATAAGCACAAATCGGCAGCATTTTCTTAGAGTCCACTTCGTTGGTTTTGGTGAATGTAGTGAAGGTGAGAAGCAAGAAAACATGAGGGATATATAAAGTGTGAAGGTGAAGGAATTGAAATTGTTGAATGCAATTCAATGCTACAGTAATGAATGAGCCTTCATGTGTCAATGTTGTGAAATGAAAACGTTGCTGAGGAGAATTTGAAAAGGGAAAAAGGGTTTTGGTGAAAATGAGGAATACAAAGGGAAAGTGTCTGCTTGTGGGAGAAGATATTTTTGACAACTATTTTAGGTTTAGTACTGAGAATATGCAAGTTATGATATCTATCTATTATATATTACTAGGGAAAACCCGCGCTTCGCGCGGGATTTTGATATTTGTCAAATAATTTGTTTCTAAATTTTTGGAATTGAGTACATCTTTGGTTCAGATAAATTTTTCTTATGATTCTTTTGTGAATGGTGTAATTGCAAATTTGCGATGTACATATTATAGGGTGTTGCATTGTTTTTTTTGTACAATGGTGATGTGGATTTATTGCATTTGTCCAAACTTTACAACTATTAATTTTAATGCTTAAGTTCTAATCCAGCGGTGGTGTTTAGCTAAACTCAATAATTTTAATATTCAAAATAGTACTCCCTGACCATATATTAACATATTTAGCAAACAAATTTTTTTTTTTTGATAATTTACTTGTAGTATCAACATGTATTGTACCGGTTTCCAAAGTTTCACCAATGACATAATCGTTTCACCAATATGTCCACTATAACCACACTGAAAGAGTTTTCTACCAGTTAGTAGACCTCACTACTCACTCAAGGCTTGTAGACTCGACCTAATCTCAGAATCACTTACATGGATGATGGATCTTCATTCCCTGGATTATCAGATGTCAACATTGTTACATCACTCTTTTCAGTAGCTATTTTCGTTCATAACCGGTCTTTTCTCTCTCGCATTCTCGTCCACACAGCCAATAACTGTAACAAAAAATTCCACCGTAAATAATCAATGACCACACGAATAAAGGCCATAAGAACGGTTAAGGATGCATTAAAGGGAATAAAATTTACATACCAGTGATGATACTTCTCGGCTTAAGCTCTTGAACTGTACCTAGCAGCTTTGACATAAAAATATCTCCGTACATACTTTATGTGAAAGTGTTTACCTTGCTGTTTTCATTCGCAGTTTATTGTTGTTGTTCGTTCATAAAGTTTGAAGTCTTTCTTGTTGTGTGTTTCAAAGTTAAGCGCAAGAGGAGTTGCAGTGGTCAGTGGCTTGGCTTTTTCAAAAGTAAGCAAAATTCTTGGTCTGAGAAAACTATACAACATCAGCGAATTAAAAAATTAAGATAACTCATCCATGCACAAAATTACAAAACGAATTGACAAACTTAGTTATAACATAGAAAACTATATTTGATGACAAATATATCTTCTTTTATAAAGTGTAGTGTGCTGAAAGAATCAACACTGCAGATTACTTTTACAACATATCATGCAAACAAAAAGGACGTTTATATGTTGTCACCAAAACGTTACCTTTAAAATACTGGCTTGGTATGCTTGCATCTTTTAATTCCTCAAATTCAATCTCCTCCCGTTGATCAATTTTGCAACCTCCTCCATCTGGTTATTTTGTTTAGCTTCTATCCAAATTTAGCCAATATTAGTTGACCGACCCAGATTCTCTTCTACATAACATTATTATACTATATAGATAAATAGCATTGTTATACGAACATTTGGCTGCTGTATAAATAGGTGTTTTATGTCATTTTCAGTTTTGTTATAAAAAATACTTTTCTATTTCTCGAATGTAAGGAGTCTCCTAATTGCAGCTAGGAAGATATTGTGTTAGTCGTTATACATGTGTGGATTAATCAATAGTGGGTGTATGTTGATGTTATTGTAGACTTAGCTTCTGCTACCAAATTTGTTGATGTAGCCATACTAAACATAGTTTATTAACAACATATATTTTTTATTTTGTTTTATTGCTAGTGTAGTGCAACCATACTAAACGTGATTTAATAAACAAAATATATTTTTTATTTTAATATATTTTACAGACGTAATATACAAATACAGTATTAAGTATTATTTGTTTATATATAAAGTAATTTTTGTTGTTATCAAGCTAAATTTGATATGTTCACAAAACAAATCATGTTTGACTTCAGTTCTGATACCAAACCAAACACAATCCAATATGACATCAACAATCAGAGCGGAAACGAAGATGAATTACAGATGGTTTAGCACTTTTTTGCAGTCTATCTACTAAATCAATAGAACCATTGACAAAAAAAAAATCGATAAAACCAAAAACAATTAAATCCCGATGAAAACCAAAAATACAAACCATAAATCGAAAACCAAGCTTTCTCTTCCCTGGTCAAAGCAACTCATAATATATACATAGATTCCTGCTGCAACTCATTTACAATAGACATCGCTGGCGGGCGGGAAAGCGTGATTAATTTAGATGGGAAGATACATATATCTAGGTTACTATCTACTTCAAGATGCAAAAGAGACAACTTTTCTGTTCCTTCACCTTTCTTCTTCTTCAGCCTCTATGATTTTGTATCTGAAGGTAAATTAAAAAATGGATTTTGTATCTGAAGGTAAATTAAAAAAATGGATTTTGTATCTGAAGGTAAATTGATAAAGCAAGAAACTCCCTGGTAGAGCTGCTCTGCTTCAAAGGGTTTTGATATACATACCCCGCCATTTCACCCTTTATACATTTCTCATGCGTTGCTTGATTTACGTCTGATGTCATTGCAAATACCCAAAGATGCCAACTTGTTTTGTTACCATCCTCTACTGTCAAAGCCTCCCCATTCACAATTCTTTTGTTGATCTCCTCTTCCATATCTCTTATTCTTTAGCAGCCTGAAATCTGCAGAAAGACCAAAACATGTCAACTTTTCTTACGTTTGGTTTGTATGAAATTGGAACTAAACTTGTTTTTTTTTTTTTGTGTGATCACGGCCTATTATATTAGTTCGTTTCCCTAGCTGTGGTGGCGGGAGTTGATCTGTTAACCAGTTGAGAGGGTGTTGACGCAACTCTAGAGCCTGACAAAAGGTATTGTCCAGCAGCTGCATCACCTAAAATCAAGTAACACATCCAAACAAAACTAACAGACACAAAGGATTTTAACCAAGAATAGTAAGTACGAAACAAATATTATCCTCATTTGGCTAAAGATATAATCGAGGAAAGATACCATTTGAAGAAACATTAGATCTTGGTGGAGAAAGCTCCACTGGTAAATCTGGGACTTGTTTACATGCCTCCATCATCTGATTCATCACCTCTCTCACAACTTTCACCCAAACAGTCGTGCCTTCATATTAGGATGATCAGCCAAGAGCTTTGCCAGGAGAAAATCAGCATTAGATGCACTTTTTTTTGAGGATCCTCCAACTGTGTATAATTCACAGAACAATTAGAGAGATCATAGTTGTACAAATTTTATTATTCATGACTGCAGAAACAAAAAGAGGATTTGTCGTCCGGGAAGAACTCACCGAGACAGCCATGGCGCAGGCTGAGCGGGTAGAGAGTCAGGACAACGGATACAAACCGATGGTGCTACAGCACCAGCTTACAAATCAGCAAGGAGGAGAGAAGAATTCTTAGAACGAATGAGAGTATGATTCTCAAAGTAAGAACGCATACCTTTATATAGTAGATCCTCCACCGTCTTGGATGATCAAAAATCTCAACGAATATAGATCGTGGCTAATGGATTAATAGATGGTTTTAATGTGATTATCCTATAACTTGTATACTTCATGATGAAATGTGAAAAACGAAAGATCGATTGAGTAGTTGATAAAAGGAAGCGCAATAGCCATGAGTGAAGAGAGGCGAAGAGATAACTTAAGTAACCCTAAGTGGAAATTGTGTTTCATGAAGGCCCAAACGCAGCGTTTTCCCTCCTTTGCCACGTGGCGAACTCAGAAATACTTATTTGATGACATGGATCGAAGGAGAAGGGACACAAGGTCTTTTATATAGTAATAGATTTGAGAAGCATTTAACATTTAAGTTGTTATGTGTAGTCATTACCAGAATAATTCTTAAATTTCATATAAAATAAGTTGGTTAATCCAGATATATATATATATATATAGTTTTATTAAACTCACCATAATTAATTATTAATGTTAAAAGTATTAGTTTTTTTCTTAAATAAAAGCTACAAAATTACCTAATGTGATTACAATAATTTTGAGTAATAAATATTTGATAGCAATTTGTGCATTCTCTATAATTTTTGTATATGTTACATTTTGAATTTTTAAAAACAAGTATAAATTACAAAAAGAAATTTAAAAATTTCGCATTGAAAGTCTTATGATCTGTGGTTTAAAAAAAATTCATAACAAGGTACACATGATCATAAAATCATATTAATAAAAAATATCATTTAATATATATTCAGATTAGAATATACATAGAGAAATACCCTAAGATAGACTTAAAAAAAATTTTGTCACAAAAATAAACTTTAAGGGAAAAAATGACAAAAATAACTTTTTGGGGTGGGATTTTGGGGGTAAATATACGTTTATACCCCTTGGGTTAACTAATTTAGACTTAGGGTTTAGAGTTATGGGGTGGGGTTTTGGGGGTGAGGTTTAAAATTGAAAAATTAAATAAAAAATATTAATTTTTAAAAAATAAAAAGGTCTAGTTTGGTCATTTTTGTTTTTGAAGTTTATTTTTGTGACAAAAACTTCAAAAGGCGTTATTTTAGAAATTTGCCCATATATATATCTTTTAATATATTTTAAATTAAACTACCATATCAAATATACCTTATATTTTAATATCAAGTTTTCCTTGGACAAGTATTGTGAACTTAATATTTTAATTTCAAAATTTGTTTATATATTTTAAAATAATTATAAATTACTAAAATTATTAAAAGTTTCACACTGAAAAATTTGTTATCAGTGGTTTCACCTTTTATAAAAATAATCATAAACCCATATTAGTATAGAAAGCCTCATTTAATAGATAACCATATTAACATATACTATATATACTAATATTATTTAAATTTATTCATATAAAATAGATAAAAGTGATTATTTGGATTTGTTTACAATAAAATTGATTGTAATAAAAATAATTGTTTGATTTATGTTTCTTGCCAGTTTATTTATATACATAATAATTAATAATTGTTTAATTATTCAATACATATTTATTATTTGATAATATAAAGAACACAAAAGAATGCAAAATGAGTAATAATAGCACATAAAAATTATTTTTATACAAAGGCGCGGATACTAGTTAAAAATTAAATAGGCTCATGTAAGGAGCTTTACATGCATGAGAAATTTGATAGGTTTGGTTGATAATAGATTACGTGTAACTAAAAGTGATGTAGCTATTAGTTATTGGATTAATTGTCCAACGTGGAAGCCTTCTTCAATTCCTTTAATATATAATATTCTGAAACCGATACATCATAGTATCATACATGGATATCATTCAGTGATTACACTATCACTTCTATGTCATCTAAGATTATACTTTTGAATACCTGAATACACAATAATGAAATAACTGAATTAATGACATACAGAGATACCAAATTATTCTTGCATTTCTCTTGTATTTTAAGAAATACTAGTGGTTTGTCCGCGCTTCGCGCGGGATGTTTGTTAATTTTATAACATAAAATTATTTTTATTATTTTTATTCTGTTGTTTAGTGTATATAAGATGTGCATCATAAAATTTAGATGAGTTTTATATATAATTTTATTAAATATTAAAAATATTTTTAAAAGTGTTAAGAAAAACAGAAATATTCCATTGTGAATATAAATAAACAATATAATATTTTAACTATATTATATAAATATAAATATAGTTTTAATAGAATCATATATTTACATCGAGTTTTCTACAAAATATTATTTGTTATCAGTTTATATCATATTTCAAATCAGGCTAAGACTCTCTCCCTCTTCAATGACCTTCTTCCAGCACCTTTACCTCTTTCCCTTTCTTCTCCACCCGCTGCGGTATTTACATGATCAACAAAATTTATTAATTTTATTGTATAATTAGTTTATCAATTATCAATTTATAAAGTTTTTACTGCACGTATTACTTAAAAGCGAACATATAACTTGAGTTGCTGGCAACCCCCCAGGTGACAATTGTGTTTTGTTAGCGACCCCAAAAACGACAACATTATCCAGTACCGTTTCATGAAAATTGATTCTTGCTTTGGTTGAAGTCCAAAAATGAATTTGTTTGTAGTATTTTATCCGCTGTGAACATGAAACTTAAAAATCTTAAGGATTAATCCAAAAAATTGGCTTACCATACCATTACTAAAGTCCCAGAATTAAAGAATATTGACCTGCAATGACCAGCCATATTCATGTCTCCATGTAGACTCTTTTCATCCTTTGGAACGTGACACTTTTGTTTTTGAAAAGCAAGAGCTTGAAAATTTTGTGAGTAATCTACATCACTCACATTTTCAAGTTGGAGATTGAATATAATACAGGTAATGAAGCAGTTCCTGAGTGGTGTGAATCGGATAACAACATGTTCCTTACTCCGTCCAGCCTTAATTTGAAACGGAAGCAGTTGAGGATTTTCCATTCTTGTAACCTCTTAGAGATGCTTTTGTATAATGAAATCGAGATGAAAATATGAGCAGCGAAATTCCCTCCAGCTCCATATATATATAGGGTCTGAAATAATGGACGAAGCCAAGGGAGGTGAAAGAATTTTGAAATCGTTTAATGCTACGATAGCATGCCATCATAACCGTTGGAAAATGAATCCTAGCGCTCGTTGTTTGCTAAACCAAAAAAAACACATCAAGGCTTCAAAGGGTTACATGAAATCCATGTCTATAGCAGAGAACTCATGAGCCGTTTGTTTCAGAACCAGGTATAGATTGAGATCCCTGAAGCCTTCAGTGGGTGCATAGTGAACGATTCTTAGAAGGAATTCCATCTAGACTTGTTGGATCCTTATACGATCACCATAGAAATCCATGGATTTGATCTTCATTTATATCTACAAATAGTGTTTCATTTGTTAAAAAGTACATGAATGATGATGTATAAATAGTGTTCCATATATTAAAATAGTGTTATATATCATTAATACACTTAAGGAATTTAATTATATCAAATAGTCTTGAACGATAATTGAAAAATAAGAAGTCTTCATCTGTCTTGTTAGACATTACATGTTAATTTTATGGTGATAATGAAACTTGTCATATTATAAAGAGATTTTAGATTATTTTAAAAAAATTCTTGAAAAGAAAGAATAATAACATTTTACTTATAGTTTAGAGAATTTTGTCGCTGAAAAAAAAAAGATTTAGAAAATTTTAAGTTAACTTACCTGGAATGTTTTTGATACCCAAAACCTCTCACTGAAACATGTAAAATTAAAGTTGTGAAATAGGTTTAACGTTGGATTAGGATGAGTAATGTCAGTTTGTTATGCTCATAGAAGAAAATATTATGTGGGTTTCTCAAGTTTTTTATTTCATGGGCCCATTATCAGCCATTAGCAAGTCGATTAGAATATTGTCTGCACATGGCCATTCTAAATCCCAAATACACAACATATGCAAGTTAACAGATCGTTCTGTTATTCCTATGTTTTGACAAGTTTGCAAGAGTCTTACTTCTTTGATGGATGTGTGTAAGGCTTCACATTGCTATTTGGAGAGGCTAAAAGCAACCTGCAACTGGTGGATTCTGTCCTTAGAAAGAGAAATACATGCAGTCTTAATCCTATAGCATGTAAATCGTGTAGCAAAATGTGCAAAATTTTCAAAAAGGGAAATACTTTGTAAACAAAATGAGATGTACAATTCATTTTATCTCAAGTTTTTAATAGCTTGAAAAAGCTTCTTTGGTACAAACTTCATTTTCGTTGCAGGTTTTGGACTGTCATAAAATCCAAATTCAATGATATATTTGATAATAATGACATGAAAGCGCTGAAAAAAGCATAAAAGTCAGAGTAAACTGAGGAAAATGAAGTAAGCTCTGAACCTAATCAAATAAGACAGTTTTATGGTGAATATCGCCACTAATCTCCGTTTTGCAAAGAACTCATATCTATCTTCCATTACCTGCAAACAAACCAAAGTAAATCATAAAGGTATATAAACTAATGTCAAGCACATCCTAACGAATAAAAAACACAGATTTTTGGTTATAAATTTGGCCTCTTGGAGAAGCCTTTTTACCTGATGGCCTTGGCAAATGAGATCAAGATCATTCTTATCCAAGAACCCACTGACTATATCGGCTCTAAACGTGCATGAAATTCCTCAATCGCTTTCAGACCATCCTTCGTTCTTATGACCAAAGTAAATCACAAAGACGACCATTGTCTAGAATCTTTGTAGGTCTTTGAGTCTCTTGATTGTGTCCCAAGTTTTCCAGTTCTGTTGAGAACTTGCCGGTCCTGCCCTGCATACATAAGATTTTTTTGTCAGTAAGAGCAGCAACCGACAAACAGTGGAACCATTAGTCATCGAGAAGATGGAGTGCTTCGGAGTTACCTTCTTATCCAGGAGGAGCATGTCCACACTTATCAGTTGCCCTCCTTTCTAGACACTCCCTGCCTCCCAGAAGTCGAAGCTTGACAACGATTGGACCAAGTAATGTAATCCCAGTTGAAGAGAATAACTACATTTATAGTCTTGAGCATCTAGGACGTTACTTTCAAGGAATGAGGTTGTTTAATTGGAAGAGAGAGTGGGAGGAGTAGTGGGTACAACGTAATGATAGGATTAAGCGAGATGAAACGCGAAAAACAGAAGACGTTACACATCAGCTGGTTGGAATGCTTCAGAGTCGAAGAGTCACTGCGGCAAATCTAATTTTTTTTAGTTTGTGAATAAGACAAACCCTATTATTAGATGGGCTTAGTATGAATGCTCATAGTAATGACCCAGTAAATTTAGTCACAATAGGAGCCCACTTAGTGATAATATACAACTTTCGCGACTAAAAGATAACACGCTGACGTGGCGCAAAGTGCCCCTATGCTAAGGATGAGGTGGCTTATTGTGGAGAGACTAAACTCTACTTTATTTATAAAGATATGACAATTTTACTAAATATATAAAAAGTTGAAAGATAGTGTCATTATTTGCAAATGTCCAAACAAAGCTAAATCGGTGGACATTTGTGAAACAAGTCAATAAATATTAATTGCTTTCCGTTTTTGCTCTTAAGTACTTTATTTTTACATTTCTAACGCATTGTTCTTATTTTTTCTATATAAAACAAAAACCAACAAGCAACCACCACAGGTAACGTCAAAGTATTAATATACACCTGATAAATCACTTTAGACACAAATATATTTATTCTATCATCCTTGTTTCTAAGGGATCCTAGAGATGCAGAATGAGATGGAAGAGAAATTTGAAGATTGGAGAGGTAAAGAGGCAACCCCTGGCAAGCATGGTGGGATTAAAGCTGCTTCCATCGCGTGTGGTAAATTTCTAAAACTCAAGAAAAAGAACCTAACAAATTATACTTCCATTACTTATAATAGATTTGGTGTGTGCTAAGTAGTTGTGGAGATGATGGAGAATATGGTGTTCTTAGCATGTTCAACCAACTTCATCACATACTTTACCAAATCATGGCATTACTCACCAGCCAAAGCAGCAAACATGGTGACCAATTTCACAGGAACCTCATTTTTGCTCACTATCTTTGGTGGTTTTGTTGCTGACTCTTTTCTCACACGCTTCACCGCTTTCATCATCTTTTGTTCCATTGAACTCCTGGTAACAAGAAAACACTCCATTAAAAATTAAAATACTTCATATAAATGCTATATAATCAATTAACGTTTAGATTTCACTTAAGCGCCGAACAATTCGGCTAATCGCTAATCATCTATAAAACGTTTAGTTACCGTCTACCAATTTCTTGTACATTAATTAAATCATTTAAAATAATCAAAAGGCTTTTATATAACTTCAAAACTATACTCCTTTTGTAGGGTTTGATCTTGTTGACCATCCAAGCACATATCCCTAAGTTACAGCCACAAGGAGATAAAACTCCTACGACTCTTCAATCAATGATTCTATTCACAGGACTTTATGCAGTAGCTACAGGTGTTGGAGGTGTCAAAGCCTCTTTGCCTGCTCATGGAGGCGACCAGCTTGATAGTCGAAAGCAGAGACTTATCTCAGGATTCTTCAATTGGTACTTCTTCTCTATCTGCTTTGGAGGAGTCTTGGCCGTTACAATTATGGTTTGGGTTGAAGAGAACAAAGGATGGAGCTCAAGCTTTGTTATCTGCACCGTGATTTTAGCCACTGCATGCTTTATTTTCACCGTGGGGTTTCCTATGTATCGGTACAAGCGTCCAACGGGAAGCCCTTTGACCAGGATAGTGAACGTGTTTGTTTCTGCCGCAAGAAACCGTAAAAGGTTTGTAACGGATGCAGAGATGACGCAGAATCATAACTCTACCGACAATAGCATTCATCACAACAAATTCAAGTAAATGCTAAACACGTACTACTTTCTTAATTTTTTTTATATTTTCACTAACATAATTAAGCCTTGTTAGCTTCCTAAGTAATAATTTTTAATTTTGATTTTTGTTTTTTTTTATTTTTTTGATTTTTTTTATTTATTGATTTTTATTTTTGAAAGAACAGTTTTTGAGTTGCTCTAGATTTTAGTTTTTTTCAAAATAACCTAGAAGGGCGACTCAAGATTTTGGTTTTTAGTTTTTGATTTTTGGTATGAAAACTAAAAACTAATGCACATTAATAATAATAAAAAAATTATTATGAAACTAAAAAATATAAAATATCATCACTAAAATCAAAAATTACTTTTTTTGCCAACAGAAAGCTAAGTACTAAACTAAACAAAAAAATAACTAAAATTATTTTATGATAGGTTAAAATTTTTAATATAAGTATTTTGTATTAAACTCTTTGCACATATATACATATAATAAGTATATAAGTATTTTTAATATAAGTATAATAAGTATAAAATTTTTAATATAAGTATTTTTCTATCAAAGAAAAATAAATCATGTGAGTACCAAAATTATAAAAAGGTGATTTAATGATAGACTTCACTGTTAAAATCCTTCATAAAATAGGCTGGAACCATACTGTCAAAACAGAAGTTCCAACTCTATGCACATATATATATATAATAATATGTTACGTGTATGTAAATATTACATAGTACCTTTGTTGCGTTAAGCAACCAAATAGAATTGGAACAGTATTCATAATAGCAAGAAATATACAAAATCATCCTCAAACAATAAAAAGAAGAAAAACTTGGATTTTGGTTTTTGCTTGGAGATAGGTTAAAAAAAAAATTAGAAACTTTATTTCTCATAAATCTTTGACTTGGTCAAAAACAGTTTTTGGAAATCAAAAACAAAAACCTGTTTTAAAACTACAATAAATCAATGGAAAACTATAATCTTGCGTAATTTTAATTATGCATGTATTTCAATTTTAAAATTTTGAAGTATATTTGATTGGATTTAGACAGAAAATTAGACGTCCCTAAAAATTAAATATATTAATAAATATTTGATTTTCAGGTTTTTGAATAAAGCGAAGCTCAACTACAAGATCTCAGCAACAGAAGTTGAAGAAACAAGAACGTTTCTAGCTCTCCTACCAATCTTTGCAAGTACAATTGTAATGAACTGTTGCTTAGCACAACTATCAACCTACTCCATACAACAAGGCATGTTGATGAACAAAAAACTCTCGCAGTCCTTCGAGGTTCCTCCCGCTTCTCTCCACACCATTGCTCTCTTATTCATGCTCTCTTCCATAGCTTTCTACGAACTCTTTGGGAAAAGAATCTCATCAAGCAACAACGAAAGGTCGTCGAGCTTCAATTTAAAACGCATAGGAGCAGGCCTAGCACTTACATCTGTTTCAATGGCCATAGCAGCCATCGTGGAGGCCAAGAGAAAACACGAGGCGGTTCACAACAACATCAAAATCTCTGTGTTCTGGTTAGAGTTTCAGTATGTTTTGTTGAGTTTCTCGGATGTGTTGACTCTTGGAGGAATGTTAGAGTTCTTCTATAGAGAATCTCCTGCGAGTATGAAGAGCATCAGCACGGCGTTGGGGTGGTTCTCCACAGCATTAGGTTTCTTCCTAAGTACGGTTCTTGTGGATGTAACTAAAGCGATCACCGGATGGCTCGATGGAAAAGATGTTAACGGCTCTAGGCTCGAGCTGTTTTATGTGGTCCTGTGTGTGCTTAACACTCTTAATCTTTTTAATTATATTTTCTGGGCGAAAAGATATTAAGCAAAAAAAAAGTATGTGCTAATTAGTTTTTGGGGGGTCAAAAGTACTCTTTAATTTTGTTAAAGCTTGGCATAATCTTTTAGTGAAGATGCTAAGCATAATGTGTGTGTTCTCGTGATGTAGTGGAAGTCTAAATCAAGTCACTTGTGTACTTGTTTCTTGTGGTGGTTCGCAAGATGGTTGAGATGTCATTGTAATAAAGGGACGAAGTAGTAACTATCCCATTTAAAGCTTCTTTAATTTGTGATTCTACCCTAATTAAGAAAGTGTAACATTTTCTGAGCGATATTTCCCTTTAGCAGGGTGAGGGATGGTTAAAAGTAATGTGGGTGGTTAAAATATAATGTGGATGGCTCTTTCATTGAGGCAAATACTCCTAGTCAAGCATGATGTGTAGTATGTGATATCCATGGAGTTTATAAAGGAGCAGGACAAGCGACTCGAGTGAGAGTTAAAACTATGAATTAGAATGTGAAATTCAAACTATCAATGGCAATGTAACATTGTTGGTAAAATGTTGAGAGATAGAATGTGTAGACTGAGAGAATAAAGAGATTAAGAGAGATTTGTGGAGAGTTTAGTGAAGAATCATGATGAACACCAAGAACTAGAGAGAAAATGAGACTGAAATTCTCTATTTTTATTCATGGCAAATGCTTACAATATATAGAGACTACGATACAAGTGTTTCGCAAGCTGAAGATAAGGGAGAGCATTTGAGGTCAACAAGGTGGAGCGTCTGATTAAAATTGTGGCCAATGGGAGTGTCCACACGTTTAAGGCATTTTGGCATCTTGGTCAAGATCCTGACAACTTGTTCCAGCATGTCAGACGCGTCTCTCATCTCCTCTACAACAGCCAGAACCAGATGGTGAAAGCCAGAGAGTAACTTTTGCAAGTTACCCAAGTTTTTCGTCCACAATTACCTTTAAGCCAAATGGTCGATCTAGTACAGACATGTACAGCATGAACTAACTAGGCCGACCCAAACTTAACTTCTCCAAATGTCTTTATCTATCCAAACTTGGTCGACTTGTACAGACATGTACGACATGTACAGACATGTACGACATGTACAGACATGTCAACCCCAAACTCATCTTCTTCACTTGTCATCAACCTTCATACTTTCATCTTTCTTATTCAATACATTTACGTCAACAGAACTCAACACTCCCTCTCAAACTTGACCATAAGAACCGATCAAGCTTGGAAAGCCATGAGATCTTCCTCATTAAAAACCTCACCAAATAAACCTTATTTGGGACAAAACTTTGATGAGAGAAAAAGAGCATAAACCTCATGACTATGGGGATCAGCTCCTAGGAGTAAGATCAATGAGCTCCAATATGATGTGAATAGATTCAATGGTCTTCTGTCTTGCAGCCTTGGTGAACACATCCGCCAACTGGTTTTCAGTCATGTACAACATGGTAAAATGACTCCTAAGACTATCATATGTCTCACCTTATGGAAATCAACTTCAATGTGCTTCTCTCATGTAACACCGAGTTTGTAGCAATGTGTATGGCCACTTGGTTTTCACAATGCATGGTCATTGGTGTAGCCTGCTCAATTGTCAAATGCTTCAGCATCACTTTGATCCACACCAACTCGTTTGTCAACTTCAGCATTGCTCTATACTCAATCTCAGCACTAGAAAGAGAAACAACCTTCTGCTTCTTGCTTTCCAAATAACCATATTTTCTCCAAGAAGGTGCAATAGCCTGTAGTGGATCTCTTATATACTCTATCACTAGCCCAATCCGCATGATAATATCCAACTACCTCAGTACTTCCATTGCAACCCATCTAAACTTCTTGGCCAGGTGACCCATTGGGATAGCTCAAGATCTGGTCCACCATTCCCCAATGATGATGCTTTGGAACTTGCATGTGTTGGCTCAACTGATTCACAGCAAAGAAAATATCATGTCGTGTAAGAGTCAAATAAATAAGCTTACCAACCATGCTCCTATAGAGTTTGGGGTCTTTAAAGTGTTGATTGTCCTCAATCTCCCCCTCTCGTGGAACTTTATATCCATCTTCAAGAGGTATCTTGGTTGTCTTTCCTCCAATTTTACATGCATCTTTCAAAATATTACGTGTATATTTCCTTTAGGACATGAATAACCCTTCCTTCGATCTACATATCTCAATTCCAAGGAGATATTTCATCTCTCCAATTTTTTTAATTTCAAATACACACTTGAGAAAGTCCTTTGTGTCATGTATACCAGCTTTTTCACTCCATGTTATGATGATATCCTTGACATACACCAATAGATAGGTGATACCTAAGGGTGTAGTAAGATTGAAGAGAGTATGGTCAAGTTCTGATTTCCTAAATCCACACCCATTCAGTGTAGTGCTCAGCTTGTTGTACAATGCTCTAGGCAACTGTTTCAACCCATAGATAACCTTCTTCAATCTCAATAAGTTCCCTAGCTTACAAGACCTTCAAGACATGGTGGAAGATGCATATACACTTCATTTTCTAATTCACCTCGTAGAAATGCATTCTTCATATATATTTGCCCTAAGTCCCATCCCAGATTGGTTGCAATGGACAAGACAATCCAAATAGTATGCAGCTTGGCAACTTGAGCAAAGGTGTCAATGTAATCTTCTCCATATGTTTGTGTAAAACCCTTAGCCACCAGTCTGGTCTTCTTTATGTCCATCTTCTCATTTGGTAAGTACTTGATGATGAATATCCATCTGTTTGAGACAGCTCTCTTTCCTTTGGGCAGCTCACTCTCATACCAAGTGTCATTCTTGATGATTGCATCTACTTCATCAACAACGGAGTTTTTTATTCTTCATCTTCCATAGCCTCCTCATATGATTTCGGTACGTGGTTTTCATCCACACTGATAATGAAATCACAATGATCATTAGGAAACTCAACATTTTAGTAAACAACTTGACTAGGGTGGGCTAGGGCTTGAGTACACTCTGGTGTTGACCCATTTAGATGGATCCTTCTTCACTTTCGTACTCCTTCTCAATGAGACCTCAACAACCGGCTCAATTCACTTTTTATTTTTAACATGTTCCTCTTCTTCAGGTTCATAACCCTCATTCTGATTATTTCCCTCAGTTTCATCTTCATTTTACATCACACCTTGATCATGACTCCCTGACCTTCCTCCTTCATTGACCTCTGTCTCAGGTTCATTTCAACTCTCATGATCACTGTGGGATGTTTCTTCAGCATCATGAGAACTAGATTTGTCATGCCTTCTATGATCCTAGGTTAAATTGATCCCAAGACCTTCCATAATCATCCTAAGACTCATGGTCTTATCAGATGCATGAGCTAGGTCCTTCAAATCAGCCAATCTCTTTTGTTCATAGTAACCCATTGATTCCATAAACTTGACATCTCTAGAAACTAGAAGCCTTCTTGTTTGTGGATTAAAGCACTTATACCCTTTATGAGTTATTAAATACCCAAGAAACACAACTCTAGTAGTCTTAAACTCCAGCTTGTTCCTCATTTCACCCGGTACCAGAACAAAACACAAGCATCTGAACACACGCAAATGGTTAAGAGATGGCTTGTTCTTGTTTAGAACCTCAAATGGAGATTGGTCATCTAGAACTTTAGTTGGTATCCTATTGATTAGATAGTAAGAAGGCATCACATCATCACTCCCAAATTACTTTGGTACATTGTCTTGGAACATCCTCGACCTTGCAACCTTCATAAGGTGTTTGTTCTTCCTTTCAATAACTCATGTTTTGTTGAGGGGTGTAAGAAAAACTCATATGATGTAGGATCCTATGTTGAGCTAGGGTTTCTTGAATGCATGACTTGTGTATTTATCATCATTATCTGATATGAAATCTAAGTTTGGCATTGTAATTGTTAAATACGTAAGTCTGAAATCTTTTAAATACATCAAGCACCTTATCCTTAGTTATAATAAGTGTTATCTAGGTGTATTTAGATTTTTCATCAATGAATATAACAAAATACTTATAATTCTCTCTAGATAAACAAGGAGTAGTTCAAACATCAGAGTGCACAAGATCAAAGCATTTCTCATAAATAATACTAGACTTTTGAAAGACTGTCTTACAATATTTATCCAGGATGCATGCTTTATATTCATTATTTTTAAACATGACGCCTAGTAACATTAAGCTTAAGGCTCTAACATGATCATGTTGTAATCTAGCAGCCACAATGCTTCATTATTCAAAGTAGAAACATAATTAAACGAGTAACTAGAGTTAGAAACATGAGCAATGTCTTCAAGCATATAAAGATCGCCTCTTAGTCACTCCTTTCACAATCAACTTACTGCCCTTAATATCCTTAAACTTCACATCATTAGGACTAAAGATGACACTACATTGTAAATCAGTAGTGCATTTATGGACATATAAAAGATTAGATGTTCAGGCATGCAGAATGCTCTAGACTCTTCATTAAAAAAAATCAAATTACCAATTCCTTTTATTGCTACTCTATCACCATTTGACCATAAGCCGGTTTTATATCCTTTATAAGACTAGTTTCACTGATCATGTAATGATTTTCACCAAAATCAACTATTATTGGCTTAACCAAGTTGCAAACAATAAGGAACTAAGCGATTCTAGACGAGCAATAAAAGAATTAGATGATCCTATTCTAGCACTCACATGTTCAAGAGTTTTAGGAAACTTATATGCAGGATATGAGTACCCAAAGGTGTTTTCGGGTGTGTTACCATTCTCCTTGAGAGCTTTGATGAGAGCATAAATGTCTGATCTCCAGCTCATGCTATATGCTCTTCTTGGGAGTGTGTTGAGAAGCCAAGGATTTTCCTTCACCTTCATGCATGGTTGAACCAGTTCCAGATGGACCGGCTTCATTTTCCTCAGTAGAACGGTGTGCTCTTGCCTCCCTTTCCTTCATGAACTTTTTTGGCTTGAGATGGGGAGGGAGGATCCAACATTGACTCCTTTTATGACCGACTTCACACAATGGTCACAGTTTCCTCCAAACCTCCTCTCCTCACCATACTTCCTTTCTTCATGCTTGTGTGCAGCTTTGTTAGCTTGCAAAACATCAGCTTTGTTGGCAAAGACATATCAACCTTGCCAACAAACAATCCAAGCGACCCTTCCTCCTTTTGAATTTGAACACACACCTCTTCAAGTGATGGCAACTTTGGTGACCTCAAAATGTGCTTGATCATATCATTAAAGGTCGGATTTAGAGTCAACATCAACCTAAGAATTTGATCTTGTTCACGCCTCTTTATGAGTGTGTCTTGATTAGTGGTGTTTGGCCTAAGCATTTCCAGTTCAGACCATAAAACTCTGAAATTTCCCAAGTGTTTTGTGAACTCCACATTTTCTTACACTAGTGTGTTGATAGCTCTCTTTAACTCAAACACACTGCACAAATTAGATGTGTTCCTATAGACCTTTTAGAGTGTCTCAAACAGATCCTTTGGCATCTAACAGTAGTTGTAGGCTTCCAAGATTGAAGCTTAAAGGAGTCCTTGATTACGGCTAGAACCATCAGATCATCTTGCACCCACTTCTCCTGATCAACCAAAGCTAGCTCTTGTTCGCATTCTCCTTGTTTAGCAACTGATTTTGGAGCTCCATCAGAGATGTAACTTCACAAACCATTTCTTCCAACTGCGGTCTTCACTACCAAGACCATAACAAGTAGTTTCCACCACGTTTTAGAGTAACCAAAACAGCCATAACCTTGCTTCCTTCCATCTTGAGTTTCTTGAATCAACCAAATTTCAAAGCTTGAATCTTGAATGAAGCTGAAAATTTGCAAGATTAGAACCCAGAAAATAAGCAACCTGGTTCTGATACCATAAAATGTTTAGAGATGAAAAGTGTAGACCGAGAGACTAAAGAGAGTAAGAGAGATTGGTGGAGAGCTTAATGCAGAATCATGATGAACATCAAGAACTAGAGAGAAAATAAGACTGAAATTGTGTGTCTTTATTTATTCATGGAAAGTGTTTACAATATATAGAGACTGAGATACAAAGGTTTCGCAAGTTGAAGATAAGGAAGAGCATGTGAGGTCAACAAGGTGGAGCGTCTGATTCAAATTAAGGGTAATGGGAGTGTCCACACGTTTAAGGCATCTTGGTCAAGATCCTGACACCTATTCCAGTCTGCCAGACGCACCTCTCCTCTCCTCTAAAACATTCAAAACCAGATGGTGAAAGCCAAAGAGTAACTTTTGCAAGTTACCCAAGTTACTCATCCACAATTACCTTTTGGTCGAGTGGTCGATCTTGTACGGACATGGACGACCTGTACGGACTAGGTCGACCCAAACTCAACTTCTTAAATGTCGGTATCAATCCAAACTTAGTCGACCTGTACGACATGTACGGTATGTTCAGACAGGTCGACCCAAAACTCATCTTCTTCACTTGTCTTCAACCTTTCATACCTTCATGTTCCTTATTCAACACAACCCAAAACTCATCTTCTTCACTTGTCTTCATCCTTTCATACCTTTATGTTCCTTATTCAACACATTTACTTCAACACAACTCAACAGTTGTAGCAGAGGAAAACTAAAATCATCATTGACAGAGATTGCTAGAAGGTCATAAATATTCTTAACAATAGGATACTACATTTTTATGCATATAATTGGGTTCGAGAATTAAGTAGGTGGAAGCCCAAAATTCATGAAGATCAGATTTTATGGATGGGAAGCGATGAAAATAGAGTTGCAGAACGTTTAGCAAAGGAATCAAGTTCTGATCACCTACCATTTTATTTTCACTCTTATGTTCCCCAATTTGTTACGACTGATCTACACATTTGTTAAGTTGGTTCCCATTAAAGTAAAAAAAAATATTAGATGTTAAAAAAATTAGAAAACATGTTTACAATTTCATTGTAATGCAATGATTAAGTTTGCTACTACTGTCGTAATACGATGGGCCAAGCCTGAATGCCGGTTAGCAAATCTTGTACAATGTATAAAATTGGTGTAACAACTTGTTTGCCAAATTAACGTCACGGACCCATGAGTCTTTTTCTTGAAATTTCCATTTGTTAAAGAAAATAATTTGGCCATACATTGGATATAATATTTTAAAAGGAAAGAGTTAAGAAAATAGAAAAAAAAATCAAATCGGAAACTATATAATAGAACCAAATAGGAAAAAAAGTCAAAGGTTTTTAAAGAAGTCAGAAGTTTTTAAAGAGTTATATATACTCAAGAAACATAATTTGTTCGTCTATATACGAAAACCCTAAATCGCCACCAAAACCCATAGATTGAAAATGTCTGAAGTAACATCCAGCGTTAAAATTTTGACGATGTGGGGATAAAGAATCCAAAGCTATCCCAGGCTTTGGGCAAGTTTCTCAGGAGTGCGGTGCGATTAACGAATGTTGTTGAGTAGAAGGCAAATTTGTAAATCTCTTATTCATCCAGGCTTTTTTTGTTCTTAGATTTCTCATTCCTCTACATTTAAACTGAACCACTGATCTCTAAACTTATTGCAGATTCTGATTCAAGATCCTGACTTCCCAATACGAGAACAATTCTTCCCAACACTACGAAAACCCTACAAAAAATATGGGTTTTGTTACAGTAAGAAGAAGAAACGCAACACAATGATGATGTCTTATCTACCAGATGATTTGTTAGAGGAGATATTATGCCGCATTGAGCCTACATCTCTGAAAGGCTTACAATCTACTTGCAAACGTTGGAACCATTTAATCAACAGTAGGAGATTTACAATAAAACACTTGGATAAAGCCGCAAAGCAGTCTCTGAGTCTCATGTTGAATGCGGATGAGGTTTACACGGTAAGAATCCATCTTCATAGATCTTCACATGTAGAGGTCATAGGTAAAACTGACCTAATCTACCCTCATCCAAGTTTCGATGAACGCAGGATCGCTCAATACTGTCACAGTGACGTCTGAGTTAACGATGTGCCTGATATCTCTAATGAAGATGTTGGGTTTTGGTATGGAACCCTTGTACTGGTCAAACCAAGTGCATCCAACCCAGATATCATTTCAGGCTAGACTACACTTATTCTTTTGGATCCTACAAAAATAAAAATTCTAACGATAGTTGCTACTAAAAAATATTGAGCCATAAGGGTTGTGGCAAAAACCAAGTCGAAATCTATGAGGTTAGCTCTAATTCATGCAGGACTCTCGATGTCACTTTGGACTACAAGTTTAGGTTCTATAGGAACATGTCTTTGAAGGGAAAGACTTATTGGTTTGCATCAGATGAAAAAGAGAAACAACTCGGCATATTCTTAGTCTTAGTCTCCCGTATCACTATGCAAAGTATCAAACAATGTCTCTATCTTTTGTTGGAGAAGAGAAACTTTCCGTGCTATTACAACACCAAATTTCATCCAAGATAGAGATTTGGGTGACAAATAAGATTGGTGAGGTGTGGTGGATGAAGGTCTTAGCAGTTGATTAAAAGCATGGGCTTCATACTCTTGATTGCGTAAATTTCTTGGTCGATGAAGAGAAGAAAGTCCTAATGTGTAGTGTATACGTGGAAGAAAAATGCCGACACATGGGATATATCGTTGGAGAGGACAATAAAGTTATAGAAGTGGCTGGGTTTAATCCTTTTTTGCTTAATTACATTCCAAGTTTGACACAAATCTAGCTTCATGCAAACCTGTCTATTTTGAATTACTTATATATATTTGACTGAATTTATAGTTCAAGTAGCTGGTGACATATTATTGTTACTGTTTAGAAGTGTACCATTATGATGATATATAATTGGTGTAGGTGGCAATCATTTTTTATTCTCTTAGACTATTATTAATCAAATATTAGTGTTATATATGAGTTTAGAAACTAGGAAGCAAAAATATTTATATAGTTTAATACTAAAATTATATATATATAATATATAGATAAATACTTTCAGATTATATAGAGATTATGTTTGGAACTGTATCTTCATTTTAGAAATCAAACCTGAATATATTGATTAATAATAATAAAGTTTAAGTATATTTAGGAAAAAATAATACTTAGTAGTTGTAGAGGAGCAATGAAGGCTACGCCAACTTAAATTGTTCAAGGAATAAACTTGAAATATACGGTATATACCAAAATCCTAACCAACAATCAAACGATGATGATATCAGAACTTCCCAAGGACTTGTTAGAGGAGATATTATGTCGTGTTCCGTCTACATCTCTGGAACGGTTAAGATCAACTTTCAAACGATGGAATAGTTCATTCAACGATATGAGATTCACAAGAAAGCACCTCCACAAAGCCTTTAATTCCCGTGTTTAAGGACTCTACGCTATGTTTGATGCACATCAATACACTACAAGAAAACAGACACTTTACTTCGGCCTTTTTCCTTGTTAATTCGTCGTAATGTCACTGTTACGACGATTTAACAAGGAATCACTATTCGTTGTAAAACGCTCGTCGTAATGGACAATTCGTCGTAATATCCTCGTAACTGTTACGACGAAACTGTTTCGTCGTAAGGCAGAAGCGAACTATTCGTTGTAATTACCTAGTACATATTACGACGAATGTACATCGACTTCCTAGTAATTTCGTTGTAAAATATTACAACGAACATACAACGAATTCCTTGTAAATTAGTTGTAAATATTACGAGGACTATACAATATATTCCTTGTATTTTCCTTGCAAATATTACGAGGACTTTACAACCTATTCCTTGTATATTCCTTGTAAATTTTACGAGGCTTTTAATTTGAATCTTTTTAATAATACGAAAATTAAATTAAAAAAATATTTTAGAATAATTAAAATTTTAATAAATTTAAATCTGAAAAACTGAATTTATAAAAGTTATAAAATAGTATTTTAAATTTATAAATACAAAATAAAAATATTTAAATCTACGGGAGCTCGACATTGTCGAAGTAGTTGTTTGAGGTCTCGTTCCCTCCCGTAGAAGTTCCAGGCTCGTCCACAGGCGCTTGTCCGCTGAGATTCCGACGTCTCTCCTGCAGTGCTCTCTGTAGAACCGGGTTTCCAACCGCCATAACGTCAAGAAGATCCTCGAGAGATTGCAAACGAACCTGCTGGTCGTCCACTTGAGCCTTCAACCGAGCATTCTCCTCATCCCGGCTAGAATAGTAAGACGAAGTAGCCTTTGGGACGTCATTGACGGATCCTATGCCCATCGCCCCCCCTTCTTCTTTGGAGCCACCTTTTAAAACAAATATTAAAAATAATTAAAAATAAAATACTATAATTGAAATTTAAAAATTAAAAATATAAACATAGTTTAACAATTTACCTCTTCGAAGATCTGGTCGACCTCCTGCGTAGACAATTTGACGGGCAATCCATCTGGAGAAGCCTGGGTTAGCTGCGTCTCGCGCTCTTCAATCCGCGCAGCCACGTCGTGATAGAGCTTCTCCGAGCGTGGATCTACAAAAGCCCTGTTCGCCTTTTGGTGAGTGATCTTGAAAAGCTCAGACAAAGATGGCATCACTCCGGTCTTCTTAGCCTACAAAAGCGTTAAAATGTGAGCTAATAATTAATTAATAATTAATTAAACAAAAAAATAAATTTTAAAAACTTACAACTCGTAAACGAACTCCGGCGTGAGGGTTTTGCCCAGTTGTGTGAAGCATGGGCAAGTTGCCATCCGCATCCTTCGTCCGACGGGAAGAAGAGCAGTTGTTGGACTTACGGACCGAGCCCGGGAGCTTCCAAAAGGCGATGAGGCCATCCCATACATCCTTCGTGAGCTCGGTGGGTTTCGCCTCATAGCCGTAGTACTCCCACTTGTCCTTCCAATCTGAGACAGTGTTGCAAAGGCGGAGCTTTGCTCTAGCAACAAACTCCGCCTTAACCCTCTCGTTGATTGCTAAGGACCAGTTCCACCTTTGCTGAAACAATTAAACATAAAGAAAATGTTTTAGAAAAATTCAAATAAATTATTAATTATAATTATTAAAAAGAAAAATAGAAATTAAAATTCATACCGCAAAACATTTGAACCATGTGGTTCTAATGTGCTCGGGAGTCATACTCCAATTGGGATGCGGCTCGATGAAATAACCTTTGATTGTGTCGGCGACGCTTCGGCCGACACAGTTATGGACCCCAAACCTGAAAATATTATAAAATATGTTAGATGAGTAACATTCCGAATATAGACATTCCAAATGGACTAAATCCATCTGTGCATAACCCAAGATAGACATTCCGAATATTTCTTGCGAAATCTGGGTATACCGTGTTGAAATGTTTCCACGCTCTTGCATCTGATGGATGAGCGATCTCGCCATCCCTCTGGACATGTTCAGCATGCCATCTCATCGCTCCAGCAGTTCTCTCAAATTGATATAATCTTTTCAGCTTGTCCGTAATTGGTAGGTACCACATCCTTTGGTACGGTACCCTATTTCTTCCACGTCCTTGCGGTTTGAATCGTGGTTTCTTGCAGAAACGACACTCTTCTAACTTCTCATCGTCCCTCCAGTAGATCATGCAGTTGTCGATGCAAACATCTATCATCTCCGAAGGTAATCCTAGACTATATACCAGTTTCTGAATCTCATAATAAGATTCATCTGACACGTTGTCTTCTGGCAAATACTCTTTAAACAGTTCAGCCCATGCATCCATGCAATTCTCAGGTAAATTATGATCTGTTTTAATATTCATCATCCTAGCTGCTAAAGACAATTTAGAGAGACCTTCTCTACAACCAGGGTATATTGGTTGATTTGCAGCAGCTAACATCTCATAAAACCTTTTTGCATCTAAGTTTGGTTCTTCAACAGTTTCACTTTCAGCAGCTATGGTTGTAGTGGTTTCAGGTAAAAATGCATCAGTAATCATGTCATGAACCCTATCATGATCTACCATTGGTTCCTCCTGATGGTAACTATATTCGTTATGCAGATGATATGGTTCTTGACTACTACCAGCATCCTGAAAATTACTATTACTACTACTAGCTTCATTTCCACCATAACCCTCTCCATGTTGAAACCAAATATAGTAATGTGGTGTAAAGCCTCGGTTTAATAAATGCTTCCATACATTTTCACTACGGGCAAATTTTGAATTCTTGCACTTTCGACAAGGACAGAACATCTTACCACTTTCTTGCGTGATCGGTGTAGTGCCTGCCTGGTACATGAATGTCTCTAGCCCCCTGAGAAATACATCCGTCACTCGACCGTCAGCATCTTTGTGCGTATACATCCAACTCCGTAACTCGTAATATTTCTACCATCTGACATTTTTTGATTCTTTTCTTTTTTTAAAGTTTGTGAGATGTTGGGAAGGAAATGAACATATATATAGGAAATTTTCGAATCTGGTAGGTGAAGATTAAACAATAAAATTACAAGGAAAAACTTTACTACCTTATTACATATACTTCACAAGGAAATTACAACGAATTATTTTATTTAAAGAGCACTATTAACACGTTTTCACCAAACATAAACGGGTGTATTTGTCGTTGTAAAGTACTTGTAATTGTACAACGACTTTACGACGAAACAAAATATTCGTCGTAATGTCCTTGTAATGTTACGACGAATGTTTTTCCTCGTAACTTTACAACGACATTACGACGAATATATGTTTCGTTGTAAAGTCGTTGTATAGTATATGTAAGATTACGACGAAGTATTTTCCTCGTAAACTGTCGTTGTTATGGCCATGTTTTCTTGTAGTGATATTGCCACTGGCAGCGAAAGAAAAAAAAGATCTAGATCTAAATTTTGTTCAATGAACACTAATCCTCCTTTATGCTCACCTTTAAAGTTCACATGTGAAACTTAGCCTCTAGTCGACCCTCATTCTATTTTAGAAAAAAAAACAAGATTTCTAAAGTTGTTTCATGCATAGTGTGCTCGTGGTATGGTCAAACCCAGGTGGATCCAACACATAATACATATAGAAAACTACATCTATGATCTTGGATCCTACCAAGATAGCAAATCCCTTGATAATGGCTAGAATATACTAAGCCATAACAAAGAATAAGAAATTTATGAGATTTAGCACTAAACAAAGAAGGGTTCTTGATGTCACTTTGAACTTCGAGAACCCTCCATGTTTTAGTGTTAATCTCATGAAGGGAAAGAGTTATTGGATCGCTTTTTGTGAAAATGAGGCACATCTACCTTTTGTGAGTTTTGATTATACAACAGAAAGATTTGAACGTCTGTGTCTTCCACATCAATGTCCTTTATTATGGATATGCAACTCTATCCTTTTTAAAAGAAGAGAAGCTTTCCATTTTATTACGACACACATCGATCACAGCTAGAGATATGGGTAACAAATAAGATTTGATGAGACCAAAGTGTTGTTGTGGAGCATGTTCAAAGCGGTGGATTATTATGGGCGTGGATTTGATGATTGGCATTGTTCAAGTTTTTTGGTCGATGAGGAGAAGAAATTCCTTGTGTGTTGTGATAATAGTGTGTACAAATGAGATGAGAAACCAAGGTATTCGTTGTTGGAAGGTGCCACAACATCAACGTATTCTGATAAAAAATGGAAAGTTCCATGTAGGATTAAGGTGTTAAAGAGGATGTATAAGTGAGAATGTTTACTTATGAAATGAAGTTCTTATGCTTAGCTACATTAGGATTTCATATTATAAATGGATATCTAGCTTCTGATTTTTTAGGATTGATATTGCAGGTTGTATATTACGTGAATCCTACCCTTGTGGTGAAGCAATACCAATATCGGCTGATAGTGCAAACATGTCATATATAGTACAAATACTATGTCAGGAACTACCATGCTAGATAGATGCACATTCTTATATAATACATATACTATGTCATTGGTTTGTCCCATAATTCTGTTAGGATTATCATTCTTTGCTCAATCGAATTTTGTGCTAGAATGGCATATGAGTGAAGTCTCCCATTGATAGAAGGGTGATGTTAATGGAAATATTCGGTCAATTTGGGTTTTCTAGTTGAAAGTGTACTGACAAAAGTCTTTTCCTAGTAATTTTGAAATTTCTTAGATTTTCTTCTTTAGATCCTAATGAAGCTGCAAAGCAAATATTTATTTAACTCTTAAATTCGTGTTTCAATACAATGTGGTTCCAAAGATTTGATTATGTGGATAAACTTGGACTCTATTTTCGCTTTGTTTATTGTAGTCAATTATATATGAGTGGTAAAAAAAGCTCTGTAAAGTATGCATGTTTATGAAGAATTTTCCACGTAATAAACAAAGCATGAAACAAAAAACACATAACCTTTTTGTTGGTTATGTACGGAATCATAATAGTATAATACCACTTCATAGTTGTTTGGTAAGAGCTATCATAACACGTGAAAACTTGTATTCAAGAGTTTCTATACAAAGAGGGTGTTGGTAAAATGTTTTTATACAAGAGTTTCTTTTGATATGGTCCAGAAAAGGTCCATTCACAATGGACTAAATTAACAATAAAAATATAATTTGGTAAAATCCAACTATTTTAGCCTAAAAAGGATATTTAGTAGTCTGAGGTGATGAGTTCCGAATCTACGGATAAACATCGAAGACTATGTCACTTTACGGTCAGTCGGTTACATAGCAAGCCGAGATCTCCAGAGCAAGGCATGGCATGTGCACATACGCGGAGTAGTTGGAAGCGAGTTCATCAATATAAAGGATAAACTCAAGTTCATTATTCATCATGCGTCATTTAACCTATTTACTCGATCTAGATTATGCTATCTCTGTTAAAATTTTCATTCTTTGTATTCATCGTATTCATTGTCACTTATATTAGTCCAATTTGTGCAAACTATCTTAGAAACTACTCATAGAAATCTTTTCCACCGTTTTTCTAAATTTTATTTTATTCACATTAAATTCTGATTGAGCGATTTTTCTCCTATAGTTTGGCGCCATCTGTAGGAATAAAAAGTAAACTCTAAATTAAGAATTTGATCAAAGATCTATTAGACCAAATGGATCCCAAAACTAGTGAATATGTCCGCAATGACACACCGATCCGATCTGACGAAGTCATTTTGACTCAAAAAGCATTGCCGCCACCGTGGAACCAAGCAGAACTCCAGCCAATGACGGCAGAGATCCATTTAAAGTGCTAAAGCTTGAATTTGGTAAGAGTACACAAGTAAGACTTCTAAGTGAAGAGCAGTTACATGAAGTGTTGCAAAAGTAATGGCATATATGAAAAAATGCAACAAAGACTGTTGCACCAAAGGTGATTCCCATGATGGAAATTGCTCTAATCAAATAACAGATGAAAGAAGTCATGAATATCCAAGACCATATTTAGATTACATTAAGAGATACCATGCCTAAAACTCCAACTAATTCCGTGTTTAGATTAAACCATGTTGGGACTCTCATCAACCACACACAACCAGATAGCAATATATTGTTAGTAAACTCCTTTGCAAAGTGGAATATCCATAAGCAGACAAATCAAGAGTTAAACAATAGATTTAAACCAATCAAGTTTTCCAAAACAAGATCAACATCAAGGGACGACCACATAGAATATCTTTGCAGTGGTGCTTTCTCTGCATGTTCCACACAAGATATGAACCTTGTGAAACTCAGAAGAATTGTCATTAGTCGATAAACACATACACAAAAATCATGAGCAAGTCAAAGACACATAATATGAAATGATCTATCTCAAGATGTCTGCAATTTTTTAGTTATACAATTGTATGAACTATTTAGGAAAATGAGAAAAGGTTTACAAAGCCAAAGAAGCAAATTTTGGTATGTTATTGGACTTATGTAATGTCATTTTGTTGAAGGAAGTTTGGCCAATATACAAAGATCAGCGACATAGACTCATTTAAGTTGTTGATATTATGAACCATACCTCCAGAAGAAGTTGTGTTGTGTGTCTTCTTCCTGTTGGAATATTGCAGCCTAAATTCTTTGATCATCTAGTCCACAGTTTTTGTCTGGCTCTTGCTCATTAGCTAATTTAGTGGTCTTTTGTTCGCTTATTTGGATTATTTGTGGTTCATATTTGGATTATTTTTTCTTTGCATGTACTCTTGAGTAATTACTAAGAGACAATGTTTAACATACATAGATGTAAAGAAAGAAAATTATAGAAGGATAGATAAAAAATGTATGGGATTCTCAAACAAACAGAGCTACATGTACCATGATAGACCAAAACTTTTAGCGTCTTTGATTAGAAGAAGAAACTTCTTATGAGTGTTCGTTTTTGTATTCCATTCCATGGATAGGTTGTACAAGAAAAAACTTGTCCAAAACATTTAGCGTCTTTGATTCGAACAAAAAAGTTCTTACAAAAGTTTTGAAAAATGACCTAAAACTGCACCAATAGGTAAGAAACTCCCACTTTGACAAATTTATTTTAAAACTTCTTTTAAAATGACATAAAACTCATAGTCGAACACAAATTAACCTCCCTTTTAAAAATTTTATTTATCCTATTCACCCTTAAGATTCAACTAATTCACGAACGTCATTTCTTATTTATTTTTTACTATTTTTGAACTATGTTAACTTTACTCAAACATCATCTTCTTCATCACTTATTAACGAAAATGCTATTGGTTTCAATATTACCAAAACCAAACTTTAAATGCGCTAGCAATCAGTTTATACATTTTCTTACATTTTCTTATTTCATTTCTAACACACACACAAATCATTTATCTTGAATATCTTATATCATTTCATTATAAAAACTCAAAAGTTTGGATTTTCAAAATTAGATTTTCATTAAAAGTACTCAAGTTTGATGAATCTTAATCAGTAACAAGTGGATATGTTTTCGCTAAGAAGTTATGAGTGCTTGTCGAAATTAAACATGAACTCTCATAGAATATGTCAAAATTTTCAAATATGTTTTTTTGTGTAGAAGACCTCTTCAAAAGTTTGCGTCATTGAGAATACTGAAAAGTCTTTTGGTCAATACATAAGTTAGTTCTGAAATTGACTACATTGTAAATTTTTCAAAGAAAACTTTTAGAGAAGTGTGCTAGTTTTTTTGTAAGAAAAAACTAGAGTAGACTTCCCGATAAATCACCGTAAAAACAAGATAAGAACTTCTACAAGTAAAAGAATAACAAATCCATATATAATCTTAATGAGTTTGTATGTATAGTTTTATTTGGTTTAAAACATGCAAAGCAAATAAAAACATAAAATTTTAAAGATCTATATCTTACTTTCTAAGAGAGAAATATGAAACCATGAAAATATAATATTAGGATACAACAACTAGAAAACAATCACATTAAGTTGAATTTATAATCTTATTCAGATTTAAAACATTAAGAACCCAAAAATAAATGGTGAAAAATGAAATATTACCAATTTTCGCAGTTGGCATAGTAGTGTGCATTACAATTCATGAGACTTCTGAAAAAGTTTTCTAGTGAATTTCAAAGTTTGATATATAATAAGATCTAAAAAATCTACATATCCAAAACATTAGAATGGCTTCAAAATAATAAAAACTTTAAAAATGGTTTTCGAACGGTCAACTTGGGTTGGTACTGAGATTGATGTTTGTTTTTACTCCAACTCTTCTTATTCCTTTAGGTCTTCTGCCATGGAGGGTCAGGCATTTGCTCCCTTGTTGAATGTCAACATGAGGTTTGTATTGTGTCTTTTGTACTAGTGGTAGTTGCATTAGTTATTCTCGTCATAAGACAGAGAAGATGGCCCATCAGATTATCTTTCTGAGACATTCCAAGATCTATTTGTTGCTGTTGCAACTGATCCACTTGTTTTAGTTTCGCCAACATAGTCGATTTTTTCTTATTATGGTTGTTGTAAATTTAATGTTGTCAAGGTTCTTGATATGAATTTTCCGCTTTAGTAGCCATCAGACTCTTCATTGTGTTATGTTTGATCCTATTGGTGTTTTCTCTTCTATGTGTTGATGAAGTAGTTGGCACAATTTAGAGCATTCTCCAATGTGATGTTGTTGTTGGTGTATAGATATGCTCTGAAGGGCGAGTGATTCAAGAGTGTGTAGCACTATGCTTTCACTATTGTTGCATCTTGAACATGCACCTTGGAAACCAACCCTTTAAATATTTCCATAAAACCTATGAGTCTTCATTTTCACCTACGACATCTTCCATAGGTTTGTTGTTGAGGAACCATGTTGGATGAACATCGAGTAGTGCTTCAGGAACTCGGTAGATAGCTTGTGAAAACTATCGATGGAATTATTCTTGAGCTTTGAGAACCACGTCAAGGTTGGTCCGTTGATGCTTTCCATAAACAATTGGAAGTATCCCGCATCCTTCTCTTCAACGGTAAAGTGTGTTTGTCACATGGATGTGTTGAACGCAGTCATGTGATCACTGGGATCATATTTTCCTAAGAAAGACATGATTTTAACCTTGTCCGAATGTCAAACTCGGACCCTGTGATCTTCTTCGTGAAAGGATTCTTTTGAGTTGTGGCAAGAACATGTTCTATATCAAGGGCCAAGCTTGTCACTCGATGGATCTTTGATGATTTATCTGGTATTGAGTTCCAAAGGACGTTAATCTCTTTATTTGTTGCTTGGTTGGCTTAAGTTGTTGCAGCTTTAAGACCCGCTGAGTTGATGTTTGTTTTGGACAGTTTTCTCCTTGTAGTTTTGGGATCTTGATCATCAGCATGAGGTTGCATGCAAGCAGTGGCTAAGGCATTCATACGCTCATTAATTTCTTTATTTGACGCGTCTTGTTGCTCAAAGTGATCCATCTAGTTTTGCATCATGTTCAACATGGTGGCGATGTGAGATCTGAAACCAGTTGAGTGACATTCGTGCCGGTTTGATTATGATCATCTCCAACCATCTTTGATTGTTTCTAGCATTGTTTTCTAATTCGCTACAGACAAAGATAATTGTGAATATGAATTCGACGTACGTACTCAATGTGAAAGCACGAATACGACAGTGAGTTTTTTGAAAAACGTTTATTGCAAGATTAAAGGTTTGATAATAAGAGAAAAGACCATGGACTCATCAAAAACTATGAATTTGGTAAGAATAGTAAGCTATTTAAAACTTAATTTTTGTATTGAACTCAATGTGATTGTGAATGAATGTCTTCAATAAGTCAAGTCTTCTTTATTTATAACCGACGTCTTTCCTTTATTCTATTAGTCGACATATATCTTTTAACCGCCTCTCTTGTTAAATTAATCTAGTTTGATGTACATGATAGAACTTGTTGTGAGATGTTGATCTCCAACATTTTCTTATCTAACAACAGATAAAAATGTAGCTGGAACACGACAAAGTATTTTCTCTAACAAGTCTTGCTGAAGTTCGGACATCAATGTCGTAGTGATCCTTCTCTCTGTCAAAAGGAAAAAGTGCTGGTGGCTGAGTGTTGTTGTTTAACTTTTATCAGTTTATGGGTTATATTTGTCAACAAAACAAACCTTAAGGGTCTTTTTAATTATTTCAAGTAACGTTGGTTTGATGGACAAGTAAAACATAAAAGATGAAAAAACGGAAACCTTTTTCTTCAGGAAGAGGGTTCGGTTCTCGCAAGTCGCAACCAAGTATCCAAAAGTTTTTGTGTGGGCTTTGTCAAATTCTCTGGACTTTGAAGTTAGAGCCTTAGAGGAAGAACAATACTTTGATCGATCTTTCTTCCCTGAGGAGAAAGAAGAAAAGATGGGTTCTCATGTCCTTAGGTCTCCCATTACCTTACGCTCTTACACCAGCTCCCTGGTCGGCTTCTTCTCCAAATCTCCCAATCCTCTTCTCTCTGGTATGCTATCTGGTTTAATCTACTTATGGGTTTGTTGCTAGAGACTGTTTTTTTCTTCTTTCTGAAGTTTTCTTGGTTGAGTCATTTCCACAAACACTTAGAGTGCATTGTCAATTTCATGGGTTCTCGTTCTTCGTAACTTTATCGATGGGAAACCCCAGAGTTTATTGTCCTAATTGTCAAATTCTAGAGGAAAGAGACAATCTTTATGATGAAATGTTGCTCAAATTTAGATTCAGTTTCCAAGTTATGATGAAAAGTTTAAAGCTTTATTTTTTTTCACTCATGTTTTGTAATTATGTGTTCAGCGAGATGGGTTAAAGCAGGGGAAGCCAATTCCATCAGATGTCTTGCTTCTGATATACGTGGAAAGAAGTAAGATTCTTTTCTTTTAATATCAAAATCAAGAAGCTTTACATCTTTTTGTAATGAAACTCTTCTTGTTCTATAACAGTAAGAAACAGAGACTGGACGAGGCATGTCTCGAAAGATATCAGGAATATAGTCGCACACTTATACAATCATGGATTCTACAAGGTACATACATAAAGCACTTTGAGGTTTATGTTATTTGTCTTGAAAAATAAAGAAGTTCTTGGTGTAGCTTAATCTTTAGTGTTCACTATGCTACAAAGGCTTAACTCTAGTGTGTATGTTATTTAGGCAAAGTGTTAGTGGATGGGAAAAGAGCTAGTAAAGCTGGGATGCCTGTAGCCAATGGTGTATCCATAAAGATTACAGCTGAGGTTCCCAAATATGTATGTAGGTGATTATTCCTACCTTATCTTTATACGGTTTCCTTAGTGCTTTTGAGATCTTGTTTTTTTTGTTGACTGTTCTATCTCTATTGTCTTCAACTTGCAGAGGTGGGTTGAAGCTGGAAGCTGCAATAGAGAAGCTAGATGTTGATGTTTCTGAGAAAGTGGTTCTTGATTCTGGACTTTCTACTGGAGGGTTTACAGATTGTTTGCTTCGTTATGGCGCAGCTCATGTGTATGGTGTAGATGTTGGTTATGGTCAGGTGCTAAGTTTATGTTCAATACAGATTGTTTGATTTTTCTTTCCTGCAATATTCGTCTGTTAATAACTAAATAGTGAGATGATTGTTGTAACAGGTAGCTGATAAAATTCGTAATGACAAGAGAGTGACTGTTATGGAAAGGACAAATGTGAGATACCTCCCTGGTCTCCCACAAAAAGTCGATGTAGTGACACTTGATCTCTCCTTCATTTCCATTCTCAAGGTAAGTTTGGTTCTGTTCATTTTGTTTGCAGAAACTATGATAGTTTTGTTTTTATATGCTTAAAAGTGATGAACAGGTGATGCCAGCTGTTATGAATGTGATGAATGAAGATGCAACTTTAGTTACCCTTGTTAAACCCCAATTTGAAGCTCGACGATCACAGGTAATCAAATCTATTGACTTCAGATTATTTACACAGTTGAACTCTGAGAAAAGCATTCTATACAAATCATCTCTGCAATTTCTTTTACGGTCTTTTCTCCAACATTTTTTGTTTCCCTTTAAGGTTGGGAAGGGTGGTATAGTGAGAGACCCTGAAGTACATCAGGAGGTATGTTTGTGTTTCCCTTTAGTCTTTGTGAATCATTGTCTGTTCTTTCTAACGTAGTGGTTACTATCTTTGATGTCTTGAGAAGGTTCTTGAGAGGATAATTAATGGTGTTGAGAACTTTGGATTCACCAACAAAGGGTTTATAGAATCTCCCATCAAGGGCGCTGATGGAAACATAGAGTTCTTGGTTCGCTTCGATCGAGGGACAGTTCAAAAACCCGAAGAAGAAGAGTACTAGACTTTATATTTTCATTGCTGGTGAAATGCTATTGTTTCTTGTCACTTCTCACTTTAAAACTATTCTTTTTGTGTTGGTGATATCATTTATCCTAAAGATAAATTCCAAAGTAATCGCAAGTTAATCATTTCAAAGGATCTTAAGATGAGAATTTAGGTCTTATACATGAACTTCTTCTTTTGATGGTTGAAACTTATCATACAGTGAAAGGAAAAATACTGTTCGGACTATTGCATCATGTTTTATTGTTTTGAACTTTAAACCCGTGTCTGTATCATCCTGGACTGCAAGGTAATATCAAAATAACAGAAAGCGCAATAATTCCATAACAAGTCTGAGGATTAAGTCTGTAGAAGAGGACCAACGCAGTTGAATCTTGAAAAGGTTAGCTTTTACAAAGCAAAGACAGCTCTTGAGATCTAAAACATGTCTTTCTCTACCAAGGGAAGCTTTCTCATCGAATTGTTGTAATGGTCTTGTAGTGTATCATCATCAAGTCTTAACACTGCCAAAAGAACTGTGAAAGCTGAGGGAAAAACGATAACGGGTATTTGCATACCATATTAGACTATGTTCTTGGATCAATTTTCAGTTCCAACAATGGAAGCTTCATTGTTCTTTGACGATTTTGCATTTTTGGAAGTATACATATGCACAGGTGGAGGCAAAAGCTCTTCTTGAATAGCCTGGATACACAGCAAACCAAAAGCATCAGGACCAAACATAAACAGCCAATGTGGTCTGGTCTATCTACCAAAAGCCAAAACATCTCAAGAGATAAACAACATACCAACCAACCATTCTTCCCTCTCGCGCCGCCTTTGATGTAATAAGCCTCCTTGAATCCATTCTCTACCAGCAATTCAGCCACTTTCATGGAGTTACCATCAAAACTGCCATCCACATCAAAGTTCACAACATGAATCAATGTCCAACAATCATTACAAAATTTGAAGCTTTTGATCTTAATCCTTACTTGTCAAGTACACAAACAACTGTATTCTCCGGATCAGAGTAGCTTCCTTTAACTCTCTTCACGAACTCTAACTCATCTTCTTCACTATACGGAACCTGAACCGAGCTCTTACCCAAAAACTTAAGACTCGGTGACGCCAACGAAGCCAAAGTCTTCTCGTCTCTGATATCAAGAAGCTGCGAATCAGGTTGGCTCTTAAGCTTCCGAAACGCGTTAATGGCGGTTATTGGTTTATACTTCCTCAGGTAGAATATAACCGCCGGGTAAACCACGAGATAGATGAATGTACATCCCGCCACGAAGAATGGGTACTTGTTGAAAAAGTTATCGATTGTGATCAGAATCGACTCCAAGTCGATTCTCCCAGTGGGTTGTTCAAAGGGCTCTGATGATGCGAGGACAGGGGAACAGAGGATGGTGTTAGAAAGGGTGAGAGAGAGATGGGTTTTGGACAGAAACTGTTGTAATGAAGGAGATTTATTCAGTGGAGTTGTGCGATGAGTTTGGTCGGGGTTTGGGGTTTGAGGAGTGGAGGGTTTGGATAGGTTTCGCGGAGGAGAAGATGCGAGGATTGTCGGAAGAGAGATCATAACTAAATGGTCGACGAGAGACGATGAGTGGGAGGAAGCGCCAAGAGGATAAGAATAATAAAGAGCCTATTCGTTAGATAATTAAGTTTTCTTGTAAAATTGGATATATTAGGCCAGAACATAAAATTCGTGAACCGGAACCGAACCGAAAAAAATGAAACGGAACCGAAGTGAAAATAGAAAAGTAAGCGATTGATTCCTACATTTTTATAATCAAAAAACCGAAATCGAATGAAAATTGAATTGAGAACCAAACGGCTACCTAAATATCTGAAATACAATTTATATATCTAAATATTAATTATATTTAGTATTTAAATTAATAAATATTTTACAAAAAAATTACTTATAAACTGAACTACCCAAATATTTTTACCAAAGTATTTAAAATTATATGAATTATCCTAAAGAATCGACCTACTCAAATAGTTATATCCAAAATATTAAAATTTATCTTAATTATCCAAATTTTTATCTAAAAACTTCAAAAATATGTTTTATTACTCCGAATATTTAAAACTAACCGAAAATCGAAAATAACCAAACCGAACCTGAATCGAATTTTATAAATAACCGAATGGTTTTTATATCTTTAGAACCGAAAAATCGAAGATCGAACCGAAAACCAAACGTCAAGATCTAGGATAAATAATAACCAAAAACTGTAAATAAATATGTTGTTAGTTATTAGTTTAAAATTAAAAATGCCCAAACAGTTCCCAATTTAATCAACAATTATTTTTCTTTGGTTTTTGTTAATTATACTGTTTTATCATGTTTGTTATTAATCATTTTGTGTTTTTAGTTTTCAGTTAATTAAATAACATTAAGTATGAAATTATTTTAATATATTGTTTTATTTATTTTATATGTAAATCTTAAGAAGGGAGAAAACTCTGAATTCAAACACTACTGTATCCAATTTTCTTTTAACAACTGAACTTTATTAAATTAAAATGTGAATGATGAATACAAATAATCTAAGATGAAGTAGAAAAGGACAATGAATACAAACAGTCTAAGATGAACTTTAATGAATTTTCATCTAACGACTATAAATTTTGATTTATTCATAAAATTTAAGACTACAAAATATTTAAAGGTAAACCTATATTATTTTACAAATATATATAGAAGAACAGAAAAAAAAAATACTTGTTTGCGAAATGAATTTGAGGGTCCATCGCGCAATCCTAGAGATCACACGTTCTTGTAGACACATATAGATTAGACACGTTAAATAAGTACTTTTTGAAAAACTGGTTCATCTGATTCAAACTTGTGATAACTGACAAAAAAAAACAAGTGTCTCCAGTACACATGTTCAACATCCACAAACTGAAAATCCTGAAGGCAATTCGGACCCGTGAATCACATGAAGGTTTTACCATAGCAATGAGACACGTTCACTTAGCTCATGAGGACCGGAACACTGGTTTCTGTTAACTCATTAAAAATTTGTGGTACCACCCCACAACTAATTTTTTTTTATGAACTATTGATACTACTCCACCTAATATATCTTGAACCGCAACTGATTTTTATCTTTTGAGGGAGTGAGAATTAAGATGTGTGAAAAACTCTATATTTGAACATTGTACTCTACTGATATTTCTCCGACGGCATAAATCTTGATTTATTCTTCAAATTTAAGATGAACAAATTTTAAACATAAACCTATATTATTTTACAACAAATGTAGAAAAAAAAAAATACTTCTGTCTCTGTTTCCCTCGGCTCTCTCTATATATGTTATATTTTTATGGCAAAAACAAACTGGATACATTTTACAACTTACACAAACAAAGCTGATCCCACCTTAAATAAACTAATGAGATGAGTTATGTTCATCATCTGATGATGAAGAGGAAGAAGAAGAAGACGAGGATTGCTTTCGTCCGAATAGTCCAGGCAGAGGCTGTGGCAGCATTGGGTTCACAGGAACTGGAAACTTGTGAGCAGAACTAACCATTGTTCTTTCGTTTATCATCCCTACCTCTTTGCAGACTCTGTCCACTACTCCGAGGAAGTCTCGAACCACCAAGAATATCCTAAACGGATGTGCTTCTTCTTTCGCCGAGTTCCCATGGAAATACTCTGTGATTTCCTTCACAAGAGACAACGCTACGCTCTCTTGAGCTTGTACTCTGATGATATCTTCTTCAGCTCTTTTCAGAAACGTGTTCATCGATTCCGAAAATCTCTCACTACTGCTGCTGCTTTCTTCTGTGATAGTTGATTGGATTTGGATTGCTTCGTTGATCTTGGTAATGCCTTGAGAAAGCTTGGAGACGTAGCTGCTTAGTACTTCCGAGTCCATTGCAGCAGCTTTCTTGACGTTGCTAAGCTCTGAAGATAGGCTTGATACTACTTGGAGGCCGAGTTTCCTGCATTTGATGTCATCCGTTTGTGTATTGTCACCTGATAGACGTGTGCCTTCTGCTCGGATAATCTCTTGTACAACGAAATGCAAGAGAGTTGTTTTCCCATCAGCGCCTTTGACATCGACCAGCTTGAGGAGCGTGTCGAGCTTGAACGCATGTGCATCGCCTCGGTTCGTCCCAACGTTCATGCGGTTTCCTGTCTTAAGGACAGCTTCTAGAAGCTTTAAGAACATCCTGCTGTTCCTCAGTTCCTCACAAGCAGCCTAACCACAAAAGGTTTATGAAGTCATGATTCGTTACAATGGGTAAACAAGAGAGAGAAGATAGCTTTGCTATATATTATACCTCCAGAGTCTCGAAAGAGTTCTTCAGGTACTCAACCTCGGACTCAAAGTTGGCTACATAGAGCATTGCGTCAACTCTTTTAAAGGCAAAAGGGATGTCTAGCATTGCCTTGAGGAACTTCTCAGCATGTCCAAGCTTTACGGGCGAATCATCCTTGTACTCTTTTAACTTACGTTCTTCCTCTTTTGTTGGCGCCATCTTGAGTAAGCTCTCAAGAAGTTCAGTCCCAAGTGTTTCAGCATTGCCTGAAAAGCATAACAAAGAACCAGAATATAACACCAATCATTCAGGACATTAGATGATTCCTACAAGCTAAAACAAACGCAGAGGAACTCTTGTTCTGAAGGTTACCTTCAAGAAGAGCTTCACAAACTTCTTCGATAGTGACATTAAGCGCGCGAAGCAAGATTGCAATATTCTGAGCCTTTTTAGGGTCCAAGACTCTGTTCTCTTGGTTCGGGCTCGGGAGAGCACATCTTGGAGTTGTCTGGCTCTGATTTGGTTTGGGGTCTAACGACTTTGCCACAAACAACGTTTCAATCATCTCTTCATCTAATCTGCAAACCACACCCAATAACTTCAACAACCATATTCTCAAAAAAAAAAAAAATACTGTACTCAAGAAACTATGACATTAACTCACTTGAAAGAGCTTGACCGAAGCTGATCCCAGACCATCTCACGGTCGGAACTTGCTCTGACTTTGTCCCAATGTAACGCCTTTAGCTTCGGTTTAGGAGTTTCCTCTGCAGGCTCATCGGCACTCAACGTCTCTTGAGTCTCTTTTTGAGTCTCTTCTGGTGAAGTCTTTGGAAGGTTTTCAGATGGGATCACAAAAGGATGTGAAGGCGGCGTGAGAGAAGGTGGTCGGGACGCCTTGGGAATCGCCTGAGTCCGTCGTGCCCATGAGGGAAACGGTGGAGGAGGTGGCGGAGGCGGTGGTGGCACTCGTGAAGCTTCAGTTGCAGACGGTGGAGGCTGTAGAACTTGAGATGAAATGTTGGAGAGTCTTGGAGATACATCTAAGCTATGACTAAAGTCTCTATCTGGAGAAGAAGACAGAGATGACGACGAGGCAGACTGTGGATTGTGAGAAGGTTTCTCCGGAGACTTGTGAGAAGATTCCAACTCGTTAAGGAAACCTTGTCGCGGAGAAGAGAGTAACTGAGACTGCAATCCTTGCCGGAGATTGCTCATGAACGCCGGTAACACCTCCGGAGACTTCTGGAAGCATCGATACGGAGACGTGGAACCAGATGAATGCATAGGCGATCGGAGATAAGCTTCAGGAGTATCGTTAGGTCGTCTTTCCGGCGACGTCGAAGCAGATGATCTTGATGATCTTCGAGGAGAGTTCTCTTCTTTGTTCTCTCTTTCTGGTGAAGTTGTGAGAGATGTAACCGTCGAAGATCTCGAGATTTGACCTAATCCACCATCGGCGTTTTTCGCCGGGATGAGTCGCGGCGATAAAGAAGCTAACGATGGAGACCTCACCAATCGAAAGTCAGTTACCTTTACCGGAGAAGATTCAGAGCTTCCCGGAGAAGTCTTCAACGGCGGTGGAGCGGAGATTACAGTTTCTTTAGGTTCAGATCTCTTCGGACTCATCGAAGGCGATATACTGATGAAGGTCGATCTCCCCGGTGAGCCTGAGCTTGACGAAGAGCAAGAGATAGTATCGTTATTCACAGATCTACCGTTTTGATTCGGAACCGCCGCGAAAACTCTCCTGGACTCGGATCCGACCCGGTTCAACGTCTCTCGCCCGCTCGCTGAGCCTCTGGGAGAGTAAAACTCCTCTTCCTCCTCCTCTCCTATTGAACCAACCTCCGGGTTTAACCGGAAGCTTCGTTTCATGAGAGGAGGAAGAGGCTGCAGATCTGGAGATTCAAGTTTCCTTGAACTCGAACCATTATTGCTCATTGATTGTTCCTCAACTCCTCGCGGATTCACCATCGTTCCCAAGTAGAGAAACTCTGAGCTAGTGTTCGTTGAGCTTCTCGTCGCCCTCTGCTTACTAACTCTACCCTCAGCATTGCGTCGTCCTGAAGGAGGAGGTGCTGTTGTTGGAGGAGGAGGCGGATAAACTCTTCGGCTACTGTCGGTTGTCCATGTCTTGCTATCATCTGGTAAGTTACTATCATTACTTCTTCTTCTACTTCTTCTTCGCCAATAGAGCAAGGCGATTAAGGCGGCGACTAAAGCAGCGGAGGTCACAGCGGAGATTGCGACGATGAGGAGCTTTTTGGAGTTGGGAGGTGATTTAGTGGCGTGAGGGACGATGAGAGAGGAGATGTTGGCCGGGAAGGATGCGAAAGAAGCTGGAGAAGGAGGCGGAGGAGGTGAAGGGTATGAAGGGAAGAAAGGAGGTGAAGTGGCGGAGGCGTCTGGAGGAGGAGTGGTTGAAGAGAAAGGAAGCTTAGGTAGCGGAGGCGATTGAGGAGGTGACTGTGGTGGAGAATCTACAGGGAAGAAGGGCTCGTGGAGGACTCGACGGTCGGAGACAACGGAGGAGAAGAGGAAGTAGAAGAACAATAAGAAGAGCATTGTGTTCTTTTTTCAGTGAACTAGATCTGATACTGTAGGGACTTTCTTTCTTTCTGTTTATTTTCTTCTTCAGGATTTTCTCGAGAAAAAGATGAGAAGTTTTTTTGTTGGGAGAGTGGTGGATCCAGCTAAGATTCTGCTGGTAATGGTCGAACGATCTTCTTCACTCTCTTTTTTTTTTTGTTGGGTTCGTTTTTTTTTTTTACTTATGGTGAGAGAGTGTAAAGAGCAGAGAGGCCAAAAGAGGTGACGGAAGGAGAGTGGTTAATGATTCTCTTACACGTAGTAGGGCCTGCTTGTTTGCTGACCATGACTAGTTATGTTCTGACACGTGTACAAGACGTGGACTTTGTAATAGCGTTTGTTTTTTTCTACCGCGTGAGTGAGTGTACACACTGCACAGAGCACAGTGCCAATGCAAGTTGATTTGTTATTTTATTCTTACGGCAGATAATCAAATGAGTACGTGCTCAAGAATTAGACCATCGTTTTATGTTACAAAGATTAATTTAAATTATAAA
>CAJHQP010003230.1:0-70878 GCA_905132765.1 Moricandia arvensis | reverse complement strand
CTTCTCATTAGCTTATCTTCTTAGATGCTTAGGACCCTTGTTCTTCTTTCTCTTAGAAACTTGTTCTTCAATGGCCTACTCAATGATCATAGGCTCTGGTGCATCTTCATGTTGCTGAATATTGCTCACTTTTGGTTTTGTTGATGTCTGAGGCGAGTGTCTTGAAGCATATATTTTTTCTCCATTGATGCTTGGCAATCAAAATCGGTATGTAACCAGTGGGTGTCGATCGACGAACAAGTGAGGGTGTCGTTCGGCGCTTGCATTTTCACAAGATCCTATGGATTCAGCTTGGGGTGTCGTTCGGTGTTCAGCCTCTAGTGTCTATCGACACCAGTTCGAACAGCCAAAGGACATAGAACTTTCGACATGAAAGTCTCGTTCTTGGAGTTTCTCCTCCTTCACCACTTGCCAGAAATTATCATCTATGATGGTACTCACTTGATGTTTCTGTCCAGCCCCTCCTTTCCCCTTAATCAATGCTTTTTGTCTTCTCACATCTTCACTGGTCTAAACCCCTTGAGTCTCCAACTTCTTCACATGGGTGCTGAGAGCTTCGAACTTGTCATTCAGGTTGGTGTATACAACATCTATCTTCTCATTAATATCCACTGCCAACTTCTACTGACTCCCAATAACCTGATCATTCATACTCTTTATCTTGCTCTCTTGAGTTGATGGTGCTGGATTCTGGTAAGAAGAAACTCCATAGCTCATGTTGTTGTTGTTGTTGTTTTTGTTGCTGTAAGATCTCCAGTGCTTTGAACTCTGGTTATAATTACCCCTCTGAGCATGATTCTCATATTTCTGAAAACTAGTGCTACTAATGGAGTTCACATCTTCCTCATCGCCATTATCACTGGCGGTATCAACAACCTATACATCTTATGAAAAGTGCACATGCTTCATAAGAAGATTTTTAGCACTATCCATATTGGATTTAACTTCATCCATCTGCTCCTTCCCAAGCTAGCCGGTTTCTTCTTCTCCAAATCAGTGTTCTTTTTGCTATTGCTAGATGACAAGTTCTCGATAAGTCTCACAGGTTCTTATGGATTCCTAGTGTAGAAGTTTCCTTAACTAGCAGTGTCTAGAGACATCTGGTAAACCAAAGTGATGACTCTGAACAAGGTACTAAGCATTTGTACCTCGTTGAACCATGGTATGGATAGTCTCCCTGATATGACTTGAATCTGATCTCGGAGCTTCTGAAAGATTCTGCAGGCTCTTATGTGAATGTAGCAATTATCTTCCTCAAGTCCTCAGATCGTGCATCATCAAAGAAATTACACAGAAAGATGTTCTTGATTTCAGTCTAGGATGCAAGAGATCTTGGTGATAGCTTCTTAAGTTATGAAGCATCTCCAGCAAATGAGTACTTGAAGAGCTTACAAAGAAGGTAGTCCTCAGGGACTTCATTAGCTTTGATAGCAGAAACTAGATCCTCGAACCACTCAAAATGTTCCATCGGATGCTCATGTGGGTGAACATGGTAAGGTTTCTTTCACACAAGTATAAAGTATGCATGCTTCAGCTAGAAGTGCCTCTGGAAAGGAGAAGGACGAATACAAGATTTGTTGGCGTAGTATTGATATGGACGGTTGTAGTCAGACAATGTTTTGGGTCGAGAAACCTCAGCATTATGAGCATCCAAAGCTTCATCATTTTCTCTAGCAGCTTCCTCTCGTTCACGGATTATAATCCCAAGATCAATCACTGTCTAACCTGATGCATAATGCATATGACCATCTTGGTCATTCAGGTCTCCACTCTCATCCCTCGTTAGTTTAGAGTTGCGACCATGTTGCTTGCCTGCGAAATGGTGTCGATCGTTGCTCGCTCACAAGTAGTATCGATCGATGTAGGAGTGTTAGTGTCGATCAATGTCGTGTGCCTCTTTTTGTAGATCATGCATTCTAATAAAGTGCAGGATCTGAGAATACTAGCTTTTTTTCCTTGTTTCATCTGGTACATCTAGGCATGCATCTTAAAGAAACAAAGTATGGTGAGTAAGTAAAAGAAAAAAAAACTAAACGAAATCTACCAATTAAGTTTAATGGTGAATAAAGTGCTCCCCCGCAACAGTGCCAAATTTGTTGTGCTGGCAAATTAACCCTATGAGCAACTTTCTCTCTCAAATAAGAGGTTCACATTTAGCACTTAGGAATCGATCCACAAGAAAATTGGGCAATCAATAGACTTATTAATATTAAGATTAAGCTAAGAAAGTATTAAATAATAAGTAAATAATATCAATTGGTTTGTAGAGAATAAGATGAAATAGGTAGACTTAAAGTTTCAGGCAGTAGTATTGTGATGTATAGGTGCTAAGAGTGTGTGATAATCCGTCCTAGAACTCGAATGAAATAGTAAGATATCCAGCTCTCACAGTGAGTCTAATCAGATGACTAAGTATTTGTTCAAGTTGTCGCATGCGAACAAGGACTGAGTGTCGATGAATACTATGGGATGAACGTCGATCCATACTTCCTTAAGCAAGCATTACCGTCTTAATCGATATGTTCGCTAGGTTAATCTTGACCATTTGTCGCATGTACCTAACAACCTAGCTCAGCAGAATTAATATCAAGTAATGAACCTACTGTCATAATTATCAGTATCCTAAGTTCAGGGTTATAGTTAGCTACTCTAAAACACAAGCAATAAGTCTAATTCTGATGAAGGATCCAAAAGATCCACCTTAGAATTTCTATATCTCAGAAATAAATATAAACTTTAATAAAACCATAAACCTAACAGGAAAAACTACTCAGACATGCTTAAGAACAGCTTAATAGTTATCTGAATAGAATGCATAGAATAGAATAAGGTAAGAAACAATGGAGTTCCAATACAAATATCTTCAGGAGTCTTGATATTCTCTCTAAAATTACTAAAACAGACTCCAAACACATCTACATATAGTATCTAAAAATCACATATAGTATGGGTGAAAGATTGTAAAATCCTTAGTATATCAGCCACTGAACTTTTCAAGTGTGGGGCTGGTGAGATTTTTGAAAATCCTATATCAACCAGCTTCTTTTTGCTTGTCTTTGAGGTGATATCGGGCTATTGCAAGCATAAAAGCGTTTTACTAAACCTTAGGGTTGGATCTCCTTAACTATTATGGGAATTTAATTTTCTCGATGTCCCAGAGATGAGCGTTGGCTATCCGATTTGTTAACCAAGTTCGACGTGTATCTTACATTATGTGACCTATATCGATTGCTGGACTAGTGGCCATGTAGACCCAGGAGTTCATTTTCATTTTATTAGAGTTGGTTTGCATTACATATCTTTGAAAATATTCAAATTCAATGGATCCAATGTTCGTTGATATGCGGCAATGAATTTGGCAGTACTCGGATGTTAAGTGGAGCAGCATAAGTTGGATCCTTATGGTTTACCCGAGGATTTCTATTGTCTCTAGGATCAACCTTTCGAGTGGGGTTTTATAGCGGAACGTGTGAGTTCGATGCGAACACTGATGCTCCGTACCATGGACATCTTGTTAGCTTGCAGCCCAGTGGTGCAGGTGGAGATCGCTCGTTAAGTCGGTTAATGACTCCACACACTAGGGTGGTTCGAGGTGGAGTTACGGATTGTTGAACATCTGTGATGTTTAGTTGTACAGGGCAAAATCCTACATCAGTCGTAGTGATGCTACTTCCCGGTTATGGAGATAATGAAACGACGTTCGAGAAATCAAGGTGTTGTCGAAAAGTCATATTAGGATTGGCCAATCAATTAGCGCAATTGATTTCTCCACTTCATTGTATTTGATCCTGAGAAGTGTCTAAATAGTGTTTCTAGCTCTTGATGCGAGCCTAGAGGGTTCGAGAAACTATTTTGTTCTGGTGTGCTCGATCTACGAGTGTGATGAGTATCCCTTGGGTTCCTGATAGCTTGTTTCCCGCACTGGGAGAGGAGAGATCGCTCGTTGAGTTGATCTTCTCGAAGCAGATGAACCATTGTTTTGATTCCATACCCATGAGCTGGGTTGGTAAGTAGGAATGCTTACCAGAGGAACCACATGGAAAGTCATCTTACTTTGGATTAGGGAGGTCTTTTGAGTGGACTCCTGACATACGTCGTCGATGGGGGTGTAGCTCGGTCCCCTAGATGCAATGGTTCTTTGTTTATCCAGAATGACTTCATCGGCTGGGATCGTTGCATCATTGCGGATGGATTCACTAGTTATTGGATCCATTTCGATATTGCTGATCTTTCATAAACTCTTGAGTCAGGGATAGCTTTTGTCGTTTCTTTCACAGACAGTGCAAAATTGTATGAGCTAAAACCTACAATCAGAATTTTAATGTGAATATAGTAAGGGTTAGAGATTCGGTGAGAAAGAATCTATGTCCTTATGATGCAACCATGATTGAACCAGTAGCTGACTTCGACCAGGAGCTGATTTGGAGATGAATGAGAGTTACAGTTGACCAGGAGCTGATTTGGATCTGAATAGGAGTGCGACCAGGAGCTGAATTGGAGCTGAATGAGAGTGACACTTGACCCGGAGCTGATTTGGAGCTGAATGGGAGTGATACTCGACAAGGAGCTGATTTGGAGCTGAATAAGAGTGACACTCGACCAAAAGCTGAAACAAGGCTACTCGGCCCAAGTCTAAACTTGGTGACGCATATTCTCGGCCCAAAGATGATGTTAGATTAGATGCATCTTTCTCAGCCCAAAGTGATGCAATATCGACCCAAGGAACTAATGGACCAGGAATATCTGTCTCAGCCCATACCAAAGAATACCAAGACCAATTCTTCTTTTCTCGTGGCCCAGTTACAAGATCTCAAACCAGAAATCTGAAGAAGAAATTGTTGGTTTGGTATACTCTGGGCCAGAACCAGATTCGACTTAAGGCCAAGGATCAGTCAAGCTGCTCAATTATTCAGTCTTCGGTTTTGCCTAGAATTTCCCTTAGTTTTTTCTCGTTTTATACAAGTCTTTAGAGTGTTTCATCTTCTATTTGTTCTACATAAACTCTTGTTTGCTTTCTAATAAAACCATTCACCTTTTTCATAAAAACTTCTCTGCAAAATTGTTAATCCCTTGTTCATCACTGAACATTGATCGCTCAAGGAGTTAAACCCAAGAGCAAAAGGCCTAGTGATCACGTCTGGGGGTGACCTGCTCTATCATAGGCAATTCTACACAAGTGTTTGATCTTTTCATCGATCTTACACTGAAGTATAACCTCCATCTCGACCTTTATCCACAAAGACATCATCATCTGTTGATTTCAGTTCTATCCGACAAACAAAAACCATTAGAAAGTCGACCCAAATCACCTCAAGATCAATCAACGGCAACAAAACCATACAAGGGTTTCACTAACTCAGATCTCTAAGATAGTTTGTTCAAATTGGACTAGTATTATTGACAATGAATACAAAGAACAAAGCACAAGATAATATAGATCAAAGAGAGAATTCTAGGTCTCAAATGAGTAAGTCAAAAAATTCTATCAAGTAATGGTCTTGTCTTTTATACTACTCAGCTCGCTCCAACTACTATGCGGCGGACATGTCGTGCATTTCTCAGAAGATCTCGACCTGCTGTATAACTATTTGACTACAAGGTCACTGGATCTTGGTTGTTATCCATTAGTCGTGGAGCTCGTTACCTCGAGCTGTGAGGTAGCCCTTAGATGTTGAAATAGTTGGATTGCACTGATAGATCATATAATCATTGCAAACTTAACCAGTTTCGATTGGCCTTTACTAGGCCCTATATATTTGGTAAATCTTGATCCAAATTTATGGTTAATAAAAATTATCTCTCTAAACTCATTCAACTTCTCTCTGGAGAGAGTCAAACTAATCACAATGCTTCGATGGCAGGTGGCCTTCTTCGCCGTCGATTGTCATTTCATATTTTGCTTTTTGGTGATTTTGAATCTGATCAGATCTGTTCTGGATTTGTTCGATTATCTTTTCATTTTCATCTCCATGTATATACAGCAAACCTCCGACAAGTTTAAGTCATTTTATCTTTTTATTTTCTCTCACCTTTTGCTCGTTTTTGATCGACACCCAATTATTATCAATCGGCACCCTACAAGAAAAGATCTGGAGACTTTACCAGAGGCGAGAATCGATCAGTACCGACCTGATATAGATCGACACTCATGGTTGGGCGAACTGGCAGGTTGCATAATTGAGTTGGGGCCAATTGAGGAGAGAATGCACAAGTCGAAGGCCTCACACCTTGCTGTCCCCAAACACCTGAAACCACCTATATCCGCAGAATAGGCTGCTGGTTTTCACAAAAGAGTGAAGAAGAAACATGAACCTATGAATTTTGTGGTTCCATACAATGTTTCCGAAGATGAATTTCCTATCCCACCAGATAGAAGTGTGCATTTAAGTTCTTACATTGGAGTATTCCATGATCCTCTACATGCAGTAGCTCCTCAAAGAGGGTTGAGATATAAAAGTGACGTCAACCGAGGCCCAATAGTAACAATGTCGAGCAACATCACCTCGGTGGCGATCAAAACCCATCGCATATCAGAGCATGTGGAGTGTGAAGTGTGTAAAAATCTTTTTAATGGAGGCACAGCCGCAAGATCGGATAAATCTAGGGGAAAGAAAATCAACAAGAGGAAGAAGAGAAAAAGGACCAAGGGCGGTCCTCAGTTGTCATTATTTCCTCACTTCTCAGATGGTGTCATGAAATACAGAGTGTGCAGTAGAGGATTCTCACAACCATTTGCAAAGGTTTGAGCACTCTTTACTGCTGAGAAGATAGACAAAAGAGAAATGCCTATGAAGGCTTTCCGACCAATGTGCTGAAGGTGAAGAAAGTAGACATTGAGACTTGCTTTGGAGCAAGTTCACGTTCTTGTCGATAACACATTTGATCTCCAGGGTCAAGCTAAAGACTAGAAACAAGCGGTGACTGGGAGGCAACCCATTGTTTGGTAATTTTTCGTTTTATTTCAAAAAGGGTTTGGAAAATGAGTCGATTACCAGCATCGACTGACGCCTGAGAAATGTCGGTCTACACCCCCTTCTACATGAACATCAATCGATACATGCTCAATCACAATCGACACTCCCTTCGTTCTCAGGTATGGACTCTACTTCTTTAACTTTTATTTTTGTTCTTACTTATTTTTTCGCCTATCTCGAACTGTATAACACTTGGGACAGTGTTGTTTATTTCTAGGGGAAGTTTCTAATGATGTTGTGTTTTGTTTCGAGTGTCAGATATGTTGTTTATTGAGTCAAAATAGAGTTAGTTGGGGACTATGAACTTTTTCTTGAAAAAATGCCACCAAACAACATTCTAGCACCTATCTGAGTTTCTGATCTACAAGTTGTACTGAATAGAAATGCCAAAGTAGATCAACATGCCAGTAAATTCCACACTTGTTGAGAATATCTGAAGGAACCAAAGCTAACCTCCAACCTAATCAATTCAGATTGCTTGTCTTAGGGCTTCGTATACACTGGATCGGATTCCTCCTATAGGTCTGGAAGGTAAAAGTTTGTGTGTTTTTGTTTTCCCTCTCTCCTCTCTTCTGGGAAAAAATGATTGAGATGATTTCCTGAGATACAGATGGTTAGGAACATTTTTGACGACCTCATTATTTGCCTACACTTTGCAAAGCTAAATATTAGCTAGGTGGATATATATATTGGTGGCAAACAATCAGTTAAGAAAATATTCATTATCAAGAAGTAGAGATGCAATATGGAAATATGCTAATAATGCAAATATGGAAATATTCTAATAAACTAACTTAATGCCAATGTAAATATGCTAGATCTAGGGTTTCAAGCTTAATGGATTATAGTGAGTAGGAAGCACAGAAATATAAATATACTATAACTCAAATTTTAACTATTCTAGCCCTTTTAACTCCAACTCTCGTATGCGAGCAAAAGGAAAGACCATCGATCGACGGTAAAGGTCAGATGCCGATCGACGGAAAAATCAGAAGGAGGTGTGAACAAGATTTGATAAGTCCACCAGACATATTAGACCAGCTCTCGCATGCGCCTAATAGCCTAGTTCAATGGAGTCTATTCTAGAACAAAACCTACTCACATATTCGTCCATGTCCTACTTTCGAGATCCTAGTTAGCTACTCTAGAATGCAAGCATTAAGCACAACTCAATTGATGGATATTAACTTACCTAGCAATCCTAATTTGGGGATTATCCATGATTTCTATCATTCAACCCTAAATCTAGTTGATGACCACTCAGACATAATCAAAGAAAAAACAATAGTCTGAATATAATGCATAGATAAAATATTGGTGTTCAAATACAAATCTCCCTAAGGAGTTATGAATCTTCTCCCCTTAAAACCTAAAACTGTAAAGCTATGTAAATTGTTTCAAGCCTTGCCTACGCTTGTACTCGCACACTCTGCATGCTCTCAATACATAGTATAATTATAAAAACCCTAAAACTGAGGTCAAAATTCGTCCAGGGCATTCTTGTCCTTTGTCTTCTAACTTGGGCTTTTAAATCGGATGCTGTGAATTGGATGCCGATCGATGGCAAGTCTGTAACATTGATTGACCTTGGTCTTTTATCATCGTTCGACTCAAAGGTTGTGTCGTCGATCGACGACAGGCTTGTACTTCGACTCCTCAAATGGTCAGCTACGGATTTCTCTCCTCTAAGTTCTCCAAAAGCTCCAAGTATCTCCATATATATCCAAAACGTTCTTGGACCTGTAAATACTCCAAAGCATATCCTAGACATACATAATAGACCCTAAATAGAGCCTAGAACATGGCCTAAAACTGGTAATAAATAGGCTATGTCAACTCTCCCAGACTTAACCTTTTGCTTGTCCTCCAGCAAACTAAACCTGTGAAAGAGGTTTTGAAAAACGGAAACTCACATGGTGTTTAAGTATAATTGTCACCTTACTCTGTTGAAACCACATCCTATTAAGTCATCCACAAAGAAACTTTATATACCCTATCCTAGTATATCATCCAAATCCATTCTACAAACTACTTACCAAATACTAGTCTGACTCACCCCTCCACTGATTTCAATTCTTTGCATAAAATAAAGGTGTAGGCTTTACCTTGGGAGTATCGATCAAAGGACACATGTACTCTACCTCTGCAAGTATCTGAACAACTAGGCACAAAGTCTTCTCTGATTCCTTTCTTCCATGTTTTCTCTCTGAATCTTTCTAAATCTCAAACTTAATGGATAATGATGTTGATACAGTCTATCTTGCCATCTCATTTTCGATTTTCTTCTTCTTTTCTTTTCTTTTCTATTATTTTCTTTTCTTTTGCTTTTTGAGAAAATTTGTAGGCGAATAGTGGGGTCATCGGTAATGTACCTACACCTTGCTTCCAACAATGTGTGATCATTCCTTCGAATTAGAATAGTGGGGTCATAGGTAATTTACCTACCCCTCTGCATCTCGGGAAGTCATTTCAATATTTTAAGCTACTAGGTACATGCTGAAGAGAAAGAGAGAAGGGAATCAAAGGTGCAATTACTTGTACTTACATGCTTGCAGAAGGAATCCTATCCAGAGTATACCAAGCCCCAAAGCAGGCAGATAATGTTAGGATTAGTGTTGGAAATCATCTTCAGTTCCTTCAAACTTTCTAATCATGTGTGATATAGTGGCAGGATGATCCACTTTGGTATCTCTAGTAATCTCTGTAAACAACCTTCTAAGAATGGTGCTAAAGTTTGGTTACTAAATAATAAATCTTGATCATAATCCCCTTCCTGTCTCAATAAAACTTTTTGAAAAACTTATATATATAGTAAATAAAACTCAAAACAAATCAAAGAGCATCAGCGAACCTCTCCCAGACTTAAATTACACTTTCCCTAGCGTAATCTGTTCTGGATTGGTTAGGAAAAAATAAATCATAAGTAAATAGTGTAAGTAGAAAACTCAATACCAGACTATGTAAAAGAGTGTCGATCGATTGTAGGCGTGTATGGTTGATCGATGGTCGCAATCCAATATCGACTGATGGTGCCTCTATGGTGTCGACTGATGGTGGACTCAAAAAGTCTATAAAACAAAGTAAAACTCGAAATAAATAGTAGTATAAGTAAAAACAAAATAAAAGCTTACTAAAACAGTGGGTTGTCTCCAATTCAGCGCTTGGTTATAGTCTTAAGCTCGACGTTTTGAACTTTCTTACTAGTATGGAGGTGAATCAACACTTGGAAAATAAGTTTGCTTCATCTTGCTTCATCTCATCCATGCGTGCAGTTAGACTGGAGAGGCAGTTGTCTATAGGATAGTAGACATCATCCAGCCTCTTGTAGAAATCATCTTATGACATCTCTTGAGCTTAGTAGATATCATGCACAATATCATCAATCTCTTCTCTGTTGTATGTCCTTTGATTCTTCATTGTGATCTTTGTTGCATGATCTGGTAAACATATGTAGCTTTGCTCAAACAAATTAACTCTCTCTAGAACTGCTCTGATGTCTTCAACTTGCACATTCACCATTCTTCTATTTGTAGCTCGTGCATTACCATTCTCATCTCTGTAGATGTCATATTCATCTTTCTTTTCCCAGCAGAAAAGTCTGCTGCCCTCAGTAACAAAAGCTCCCATGCCTTGCTCAAAACGCCACTCGATCGATGACTTGATGTTGTTGTCGATCGATGGTGGAAAGTTGTAAGCATAGAAGGACAAAACTTTTCTACCTCCAGAAAGGGCTTGTCGATCGATGTACAGTGGATGTTGTCGATCGATCTAGGATGTTTGGGAGCGCATGGAATATTACGGATCGGCTCGTTCTTCTGCTCCTCAATGTCGATCGATGATGTACGTCGATCGATGCCGTATGATGTACGTCGATCGATGGCTGCTGCTACTGTCCAAATAAATTACTTGATCCATTAGCCATAATAAAGGAATCTGCTACATCTTCCTTAGATAAATGTAGGATTCTCCCATGAAGAGCCCATGCACGGCCCTATGGGTCTCTGAAAATTCCGAACTCATTCGGCCTAAGATTACCAATATCTGTATCTTCTGCTTGATGTTATGGTTCGCGTCTGATGTCGTTCGATGGCCAGGAGTAATCGGTGATCGATGCTTGATTATCCACTCTCGCATTCATCACCCATCCAGCGTCTTCTGATGATAGGCTGCGATATTCAATTTGCTCTTCCTCTCCGTAATCTGCATCGTCGTACTCTTGGCATACTGGACGTGTGTCGATCGATGGTGTATGGTGACCGTCGATCGATGCTCGATAACCAGAATGTTGCGTGAAAAGGCTTCCAGCTCTGTTAGCCATGGCTAGAATATATGCTATATCTTCCCTCATGACATTTAGTAGTCTGCAATCCATAGCTCTTACCTGACCGTCTAGATCTCTCATGATACTGAACTCGTCTAGTTGTAGATAAGCATATTCCTTCTCGCGTTCTGCAGCCGATCGACTTTGGATGCTGCTTGTTGGTCAGTATTAATCGATGGCATAGGATTACCGTCGATCAATGTCAATTTCCCGAGTCGATGGGAAATATAAAAACACCAGCCTCTTCCATAGCAATACCATGGTACTCGATCATTTGTTCTTCTCTGTAGTCTTTGTCGTACTCGGGGTAGGCTGTTTTGTAACCACCATCTGTGTGGCAGTTGTTGATCAGTTCTGGAGTGTGAGTGTCGATCGATAACAAAGGGTGGGTGCCGACCAATTGCTGAACTGCAAGCGTGTCGATCGATCTTCTGGGCTGGGTATCAATCGATGCTCCATCTTCCGAATCTTCATTGAAGTCATAATCGCAGAATGATGTGGTCACAAGTTCTGCATCATCACACAAGTTAATCAGAGTAGTCCTGTTTTTATTCTTGACAGGTTCATAGAAAATATTTTGATCAATTAGAGGTAGATACAACCTTTTTAATTTCATATCGCAAATAGCTCCCACGGTAGCCATGAATGCTCTTCCAAGTAGTAGTGAAGAATTCCAATCTATCATGATGTCCATCACGTGGAAGTCTACTGCAAATAGGGTGTTGTTAATCTGTAATGGAACATGTTTTACCATCCCTCATGAGTTCACTTTTGAGCAGTCTACAAATGTGAATGAATCATTGGAGGGTTCCACTTTCAGGTTCAGCTCCTTTGCCATAGTTTTTGGCATAATGCTCACTGATGATCCAGTATCACAGAGGGCATTGGGGTATTTGTTTCCCTTGATAAAGCATGGAATCACAAACTTCCAAAATCACTTTTCTTCTTCGGACAAGTCCTCTGTTTCATCTTTTCTCTAAGATGATTGAACATGACCTCTATATCATCGTCTGTCGCCCTTGTTTCCCTGAAAAACATCCACAACCTGTGAGTATAATAAGCTTCATCAAAAGGAGTATTTAAAGGAATTTTGAAAACTCTTTTGGTAAAGCTATTCATCTCCTTTTCATTGGCTTCTCTGTGTAGATGTTTGGGGATCTTTTTCTTCCTCTTGGAGTGTCCCTCATCTTCTCTATCAAGATCCATACTTTCAGATGTGTCAGTATATTTTTCTAAAATTGTTGTCGTTGGACACACAATCAAACTCGTTGATGCTTGGCAGTCAAACCGGCTTTCTCATTTGTAGATCGATTCTCAAGTCGCAATGTCGATCGGTTCCTTTATCTCTCTGTCGGTCGATTGTCTCGTGTAGATGTCGATTGACGTTAGTCGATTCACACAAAGCTACTTATTCTGTAGGATTCGGTTTCGATCGATGCTGATTGCTTAGTGTCAATGAATGACATCGAACTTTCCACACAAAAGTTTCCTTCTTAGAGCCTTTCCCTCTCAACTTCCTGCCAAAAATCATCATCAATCAATGCATTGACATGGTGCTTTTTCCAGCCTCTATCTTCTCCTTGATCAGGCTCTCATGCCTCCTAATGGTCTCACTTGTTTGCAGTACTTGATTCTCCAGCTTCTTCACATGGGTGTTGAGAATTTCGAACTTGGTGTTGAGGTTGAGGAACAACCCATCTATCTTTCCATTAAAATCCACAGTCATCTTCTGCTGTCCCTCTAAAACTCTGTCAACCATTGCTTCAATCTTTCTTTCTTGAGTCTCTAGAGGATACAGGTAGTAAGAAGATCCATAAGTTTTGTTGTTGTTGAAAGGCTTTCTCTGTGAACCCTGGTTAAAGCTACTCCTTTGACAATTCCCATAGGAGTTCCTGTTGAAACCTGGATTCTCTTGTCTCTGGAAACCATTCCTATCAATGTAGTTCACATCTTCTTCTTCAATCTCATCATCTCCAGACTCTATTGCTTCTACTTCTGCAAAAAGTGACCTGCAGCCTGGAGAATTTTTGAACACTATCCAGTTTTGCCTTGACCTCTTCAATACGATCCTTGCTCATAGTTTGAGTTGATTTCTTCCTTTCAAAGTTTGTGTTCTTGGTGTTGCTGCTGGATGCCAAACTTTGATTCAACTTTGTAGCTTCTTCAGGATTCTTAGTACTAAAATTTCACTCAGTAGATGTGTCCAAAGCCATCTGATACCGTAATCCAATACCTCTAAAGAAAGTTCTGAGAAGTTGCACTTCGTTGAACCCATGATGTGGACAATCTCTTTGGTATGACTTGAATCAGATCCAGGAGTTTCTAAAAGATTCTGAGGGTTCTTGTGAAAAAGTAGCAATCTTGCTCCTCAGATCTTCTGCTCTTGCATCGTCAAAGAAGTTACGCCAGAAAGCATTCTTGATGTCATTCCAGGATGTCACGGATCATGGTGGTAACTGCTTAAGCCAATCTGAAGCTTCTCCAGCAAGTGAGTACTTGAGGAGCTTACAAAAGAGATAGACTTTGATAGCAATCACTAAATCCTCAAATCGGTCCAGATGATCCATAGGGTTCTCATGTCGTAACCCATGGTAAAGTGTCTGTGCTACAAGTCCGAAGAAAGCGGGCTTGATTTCAAAATCATTCCTCTGAAAAGATAGAGGACGAATGGCGGATCTGTTTCGGTAGAAATGGTCGGGATGGTTGTAGTCAGCCAGTGTTTTATGAGCAGCTTGGGAATTAGCTTCAGGTTGAGCTGCTGCAGCGTCTTCTTGTGCTTCTGTATCAGGGATTATGGTCCCTTGATTGTCTATCTTTGACCTGATGAATTACGCAGATTACTGTCTTGGTCATGCATGTTCCCATCCTCATCTCGAACCAATATTAAAGTCGTAACCATCTAAACTCATCTGCTTTGGTCGATCGATACGGGTAAGTTGCTGTTGATCTTCGCTATGTGATAATTTTCGTTCGATGCTCGAGTTCTGATGTCAGTCGATGCTGTCTGTAAAGAAGTGTCGGTCGATGCGGTGTAGGTGATGTCGATCAATGCTTGTCATCTTTCTTTGCTGATCGTACGTTTGACTTTATCGGGGTCAGAGAATAGTAGTTCTTGTCCTTTATTGCTCCTGGTGTGTCTTTGCATGCACCTGAAAACAAAGGAAGAGAAAAAATTATTAACTTGAAACTAGTAACAAACCTAGACAAAATCCTAGAAATTAAATCTAATGGCGATCAATGCTCCCCGGCAACGGCGCCAAATTTGACATTAGGTGTTTTTATTGTTCTAGTAGGGTATAAATATCCTAAACAAATAATTATCAAATTAACCCCAGTCTTAATACACAAATAGTACTCTTGCCAAAAAGAGATCAGGTGTAGTACTTAGGAATCGAATCCATAGAGAGCAATAACACACAATAGATTTCTTGTTTCTGAATATTAAGCTAGGTGAATATATATATTGGTGGCAAACAATCAGTTAAGGAATATTCCTTATCAAGAAGTAGAGCTACAATATGGAAATATGCTAATAATGCAAATATGGAAATATTCTAATAAACTAACTTGATGCAGATGTAAATATGCTAGAGCTAGGGTTTCAAGCTTAATGAATTATAATGAATACGAAGCACGAAAATGTAAATATACTAGGACTCAACTATTAACTATCCTGACCCATTTAACTCCAATTCTCGTATGCAAGCAAAAGGAAAGACCATTGAACGACGGCGAAGGCCTGATGTTGATCGACAGTGAAATCAGAAGGAAGTGTGAACGAGGTTTGATAAGTCCACCAGACTTATTAGACCAGCTCTCCTATGCGCCTAACAGACTCGTTCAATGGTTTATATTCTAGCACAGAACCTACTCTCGTATTCGTCCATGTCCTACTTTCAAGATCCTAGTTAGTTACTCTAGAATGCAAGCATTAAGCACAACTCAATTGATGAATATTAACTTAACTAGCAATCCTACTTTTGGGCTAATCCATGATTGCTATCAATCAATCTTAAATCTAGTTGATGACTACTCAGACATAATCAAAGAAAGAACAATAGTCTTAATATTGGGGTTCCAATACAAATCTCCGTAAGTATTTATGAATCTTCTCCCCTAAAACCTAGAAATGTAAAGCTATGTAAGTTGTGTCAAGCCTTGCCTACACTTGTACTTGCATGCTCTCAATACATAAATATAAATATAAAAACCCTAAAACTTAGGTCAAAACTCGTCCAGGGCAATCTTGTCATTTGTCTTCTAACTTGTGCTTTTAAATCGGCTATCTACGAATTGGATGTCGATCGATGGCAAGTGTGCAGCATCGATCGACCTTGGTATTTTATCATAGGTCGACTCCAAGGTTGTGTCGTCGATCGACGACATGCTTGTACTTCAACTCCTCAAATGGTCAGCTACGGATTCCTCTCCTCTAAATGCTCCAAAAGCTCCAAGTATCTCAATATATCTCCACAACCTTCATGGACCTGTAAATACTCCAAAATATATCCTAGACATACATAATAGACCCTAAATAGAGCCTAGAATATGGCCTAAAACTGGTAATGAATAGGCTATATCAGCAAACAAAGGATAAGTTTGGGAGAGTTGATATACCATGGTTCTTACCATATTTAGACCATGGTATAAGTCCTATTTAGACCATATTATATGTATTTGGATTCGTTTTAGAATCTTTTTAGGTTCATGTTCGTTTTGGAGAACTTTGGAGATTCTCGAGCTATTGGAGATGTAGATCTACAAAGGGGCGTCAGACGTTTACCTATGAATTGAGATATTTTCACGCTGAGATTGAGCTCATATTTTTGCACAAGCTAGAGCTTTGATTAGCTTTCCAATGCCACTGGTTTGAGGTGAGTCAGGATTCTGGATCAAACGTTATGCTCATTTTACTGAATAGTGGTCTGTCTGACCCACGAGAGGAAGCTATCGAGAATCAACTAGTATCAACCAAAACCACTTGAGTGTCACTCGACACCCCTCCTAATAAGAAAACCAATAGATTTAATGAAGTTTCAAGAATTGCATTTTTGCCGCAAAGTTTTCCTTATTTACAAAAGACCCATGCCCGACTTTTAAGACTTATATATATGTTTCTAAGCCATTGTTTAAGCTAAGCTATTATTATTATTCTTACCATCTCTTTTAGGGTTTCTTTTAGGTCTGGAAAGAACAGCAGAACTTTTTTAGAGTTTTCTTAGAGCTCCTTTGGTTTTATATATGATTTCTATTCAGTTTGTGATTTGTCTTTCTGCTTTCATGTATGAGTAGATCTCTTGTTAGATTTAGGGATTTTCTAGGGTTTTGATGAACTTTTGATTTATAAAACTGTTAGGGTAATCTTATTGGATCATTCATAAGAAATGCTTGTTTCTAGAGTAATTAACTAGAAACATCATCATAGGATAGTTGGCGCAAGCTAGAGCGTGGTTAGTTACATGAAACTAATCATGTTGAGCTACGTTAATAGGCGCACATGAGAAGTAGTTTCGATAACTTAGTGAACATATCGAATTGATCCTAACACTTGTTTAAAAGAAGTATCGATCAGCACTCTGTAGTATTGATCGACACTCGTTATAAATTCGCATATGAGAGTTGGAATTATAGTATTTAGACATTTGTTTGTAATCGCATGTGAGAACTGGATTACTTATTTATGAATTCGAGTTATAGATTGATCTTAATAAAACTCTAAGCAACTATTTATTTGCGTTATAATTACCTTTTTGATATCCCTAAATCTAGTGTTCTTCTCCCATCATCACTGCCTTTATCATCGGGGATGTCTTGCCCTTGGTCATCTTCGTCTTAACCTAGATTAGGCATGTCACCATACACTCTCCCTGCCTGGTGGCATATACACTTAAAAATCCAATGGTGAGATTCTAACACAAACATATGAGTCAAGAGAAAGAACCACTTACTTGATGCTCTTCTTATAATGGTGACAACAAGATGATGAAGTCTTCCTACATCTTTGGTATGAGGGTAAGCGGAGGATGTAGCCCGACTCAATTCTTAGGTGATCCTTGTTTCTTATTCAGAACCATTTTTGGATTAAGCTTGACGTAGCTTGGCCAATAAGCTACCTAATCCTATTGAGTTGTGGTTATCTAAAAGGATTAGGAATTAGCTATTTGTGTTATTCCTAATGAGATTAGGAATAGTTGTGTTGCTATACGATTAGATGCTAAGTTGTAGCAGAACTTATGAGTTTTGTGATTGAGAGGGTTTAAGGTTTTTGAGATTGTTTTCCTTAAGAGATGAATAAGAAGAGCATTTTTGTTTTTGAGATCATAATCGTGTGTGCTCGAGAAATAGTGTTAAGGAAAGCTTTAAATATTTGGTATCAAAGCTTGATAAGATCATGAGCGAAATAATCCCAACAACCGGAAGAGTAAGAGGTAGCGGAGGATCTTCATCAATACAATGCCCCATGCTTAATTCAACTAATTACACTGTTTGGGCTATGAGAATCAGGATTGCTCTTAAGGTACATAAAGTTTGGGAGGCCGTAGAATCAGAAGCAGAAAACGTCGAGAAGAACGACTTAGCGCTGGCTTTGCTCTTCCATTCGATACCTGAGAGCCTCATCCTACCAGTCGGAGAATCAATATTTCTAAACAAGTATGGGAGGTCATCAAAACCCGGCATGTTGGAGCAGTAAAAGAGGCTAGACTACAAACCTTGATGACCGATTTCAATCGTCTCAAGATGAAAGAAACTGATAGAATTGATAACTTTAGCGGGAAGCTATAAGGATTAGCATCAAAATCAGTAGCTCTTGATGTCACGATTGAGGAGTCAAAAATTGTCAATAAATTTTCTAAAATTTTGGCAAGTTTCCCTCGAAAGAAATTCATTCATATTATTGCATCCCTCGAGCAGGTACTCGATCTTAACACAACGAGTTTTGAAGACATAATGGGACGTTTGAAAGCATATGAGGAGCGTATCTCTGAGGAAGAAGAAACAGAAGAGGATCATGGGAAGCTAATGTACTCAAACACCGAAGGAAATCAATCAAGTCGCTTCCAATATGATCAATCAAATTGCTTTCAAGCTGATCAAACAAACCAAGATTATAACGCGAATTACAATTATAGGGCAGAGGGCATGGAGGACGCTCCTATTACAGAGTCAGAGGACGGAGTCGTTATAAGGGAGGTCGAGATTACAACAGAGGAAGAGATGCATCTCGCATAACCTGATTCCGATGCGATAAAATAGGGCACTTCGCGGCCGTATGCCCAGATCGTTTTCTTAAGCTCCAAAAAACTCAAGAAAATGACAACACCGAGATGCAGGAAGCTGATGAACTACTAATGCATGAAATAGTTTTCTTGAATGAGAAAAACATTATGCCTGAAAATTTTGAGCCAAACACCGGAGAAGATGTATGGTACCTTGATAACAGAGCTAGTAACCACATGACAAGACATCGAAGGTACTTCTCGAAACTGGACAACGTGATTACTGGAAGGTACGATTCAGTGATGACTCTCGAATAGACATAAAAGTCAAATGCACAATCTCGTTTACATACATGAATGTAGACTCAAGAAAGATGACTGATGTCTACTATATTCCCAAACTAAAAAGTAATATTATTAGCTTGGGTCAGGCCACAGAGGCGGGTTGCGATATAAGATTGAAAGAAGAGATGTTAACAATGCACGATCATCATGGGAAACTACTGGTTACGACCAAGAGATCTAAAAACAGACTATATCAAGTTCGTAGGGGGTTAAAAAGGAACTCATGTCTTTATCTAGCTGAAGAAAGCGAATCAAATAAGTGGCACGCACGTTTGGGTCACGTAAACTATGAGAATATACGAACAATGATACACAAGGAGCTTGTACTTGGTATACCAAGTGTTAACATCGAGAAAAACGTATGTGGCTCGTGCCTTCTTGGGAAACAAAGCCGTCAAGTCTTTCTTAAAGCCACATCGTATCGAGCCAGTAAAACATTGGAGATTTTACACGGAGACCTCTGTGGACCTATAACTCCAAATACACTTACCGGGAAAAAAATACATCTTTGTTGTTATTGACAATTATCCCAGGTACATTTGGACGATGCTGTTGAAAGAAAAAGGCGAAGCTTTCCGCAAATTCAGGAAACTAAGGATCTCGGTGGAGCAAGAAACCGGAGAAAAGATACAGACCTTCTGAACAGATAGAGGAGGAGAGTTTGTATCACAAGAGTTTAATACTTATTGAGATGGTGAAGGGATAAGAAGACAACTCACGGCACCATACACACCCCAACAGAACGGTGTGGTAGAACGTAGAAACAGAACCATGATGGAGATGGCAAGGAGTATTTCAAAACATATGAACTTGCCAAGCTATCTATGGGGAGAAGCCATTCGACATGTGACTTATCTTCTTAATCGTCTTGGTACAAAGGCTCTGAAAGACAAGACACCGTATGAGTTGTTTCGTGGAAAAAGACCGCATATTAGTCACCTTCGAATATTTGGATGTGTTAGATACACAAAAATAGAAGGCGCATTACTGAAGAAACTTGACGATAGGTCAAGGATGTTAATACATCTTGGGACAGAGCCGGGATCAAAAACATATTGGCTATATGATCCACGAACTCGAAAGATAGTTGTTAGCCGTGATGTTGTCTTCGACGAAACAAAAAGTTGGGACTGGAGCAAGGACAACACAGAGACTCATAAAAATGGAAACTTTACAATTACACTTCGAAGGTTTGGAAACCATGGCATAACCGAGAATGCTGAAACAGAGCATACGAAGGATAACTCGGAAATAAAAGAAATGTATGAAGCCGAGAACGAAGAACAGATACATTACGAGATTGAACCAGGAAATATTGATACTCAGTCACAAGCTATACAAAGATTAGAAAGACAGTTTACAAGACCTAAATATCTTGATAATTATGTTTTGATGGCAGAGGAACTAAGAGAAGAACTACTGATGTACTTGAGAAATGAGCCACGAAACTTTAATGAAGCCAAGGAGACGAAAGAATGGACAAAAGCTTGTGAAGAAGAGTTTGACTCAATCATAAAAAACAATACATGGACAATGGTGGATATTCCGTATGGAGTAAAGCCAATTGGCTTGAAATGGGTTTTTAAACTCAAACGAAATTCTGATGGAAGTATTAATAAATACAAAGCACGACTTGTGGCTAAAGGATATGTGCAACAATATGAAGTTGACTTTGAGGAAGTCTTTGCACCAGTTGCTCGGATTGAAACGATACTACTCTTAGTCAATCTTGCTGCAACGATGGATGGGAAGTACATCATTTAGACGTTAAGACCGCCTTCTTACATGGAGAATTGATTGAAACCGTATATGTATCTCAACCGGAAGGTTTTGAGGTCAAGGGGAGCGAGAACAAGGTGTATAAACTAAATAAAGCCTTATATGGGTTGAGACAAGCTCAAAGAGTGTGGAACAACAAGCTGAATCAGATTCTCGTTGAGCTACAATTTCGAAAGTTTTCTAAGGAACCATCGGTATACAAGAAGACGGTGAACGAAAATTTTCTGGTGGTAGCAGTGTATGTTGATGACCTATTCGTTACTGGAACTTGCAAGAAGGTGATCGACGAGTTTAAAGAAGGTATGTCATCTAAATTCGAGATTGGTGATCTTGGTAAACTAACCTTTTATCTTGGCATAAAAGTGTGCCAAAACGAGAACAGGATTAGTCTAAATCAAAGGCGGTATACGTCGAGGATACTAGAGGAATCTGGGATCAGTAAGTGTAACCCGGTTAACATACCTATGAAATTTGGCTTAAAACTATCAAAGGCAGAAGATGAGCAAGAAATCGACGCTACCAACTTCAGAAAGAACATTGGTTATTTGTGATATTTACTCCATACGAGACCGGATCTATCATATAATGTGAAGGTCCTAAGTCGTTACATGCATAGCCCTCGAGAGTCACATGGGATTGGGCTAAAACAATGTCTTCGATACCTACAAGGGAGTATATCCTACGAACTTGTGTTTAGGCGTTCGGATATGAAGATACCAAGACTAGTTGGATACAGTGACAGTAGTTATAACGTTGATCCAGACGATGAAAAAAGCACAACGGGTCATATTTTCTATCTTGGAACTATTTCGATCACCTGGTGCTCGCAAAACAAGACACTGTGGCATTATCATCTTGTGAGGCTGAGTTTATGGCAGGGACTGAGGCTGCAAGACAAGCCATATGGCTCCGAGATCTATTAAGCAAAGTTACAGGACAAGAAAGTGAGAAAGTCGTGATTAGGAGTGTCTTAACCAAGAACCCGGTTTTCCATGGGAGAAGCAAACACATACGCACAAGGTATCCCTTTATAAGGGAGTGTGTAGAGAAGGGGCTGGTAAGCGTCGAACATGTTCCTGGTGAAAGACAGAAAGCAAATATCTTAACAAAAGCTTTGTGAAGAATCAAGTTTAAGGAAACGAGAGATTTAATTAGGATGCAAATTTAACGCAGAAGGATTTCAAGTTTAACGAGAAGAATGTTGGATAAAGCTTGAAGTAGCTTGGCCAGTAAGCTACCTAATCCTATTGAGTTGTGGTTATCTAAAAGGATTAGGAATGACCTATTTGTGTTATTCCTAATGAGTTTAGAAATAGTTGTGTTGCTATATAAGGAGATGCTAAGTTGTAGCATAACTTATGAGTTTTGTGATTGAGAAAGTTTAAGGTTCTTGAGATAATTTTACTTAAAAGATCAATAAAAAGAGCTTTCTTGTTTTTGAGATCATAATTGGGTGTGCTCGAGAAATAGTGTTAGAAAGCTTTAAGATAATAATCATCTTAGGGCATCTCCAACCCTATTCATTTTTTATTCTAAATTTCATTTTGGAGTAAAATCTTTTTCAGCCCCACTCAATATTAAACCCTAAAATGGAATTATTTTATTTATTTATGAATTGGTCCTTTTAATTTATAATATTTTTGTTTCATACTTAAATAATATTTAAAATAATACAATAACATGAAAATAAATATGCTATTCCACAAAAACATTATTTAATAATTTTACATAAAAGATGCATAAACTAATAAAAATTAAAACTAAACATAAATACTATAAAATAAATATAATATAAAATAAGGGATTTAATAATCTGGTAAATTGTTTTTGGAACTAACAAGATCGTTAAAGTATTGTTCAAACGGAACATATGAGTTTGTTTATATTGTGGGTCAACATTTTGATTTAATAACATTTATACTTGTTGAGCTTGATATATGCAAAAACATTGGGACTTTTTACGAAATTCAAATTACAAAAAAAATATGTTTTCTTCTTTATGCTCTTTTAATGCATAATTTTTTTTTGAATTAGGAAAATTGCATACGATGAAAATTTCACTAATTGAAATTGGAAGAGAAGCTCTACCCATATATATTGACGCATAAGACGAAAATTTCTGATTTCAGAATCTTCTTCTTTGATTTAGGAAAATTAAATATAAAAAATTTCATTGTTCACTATGAAATACATTAGTTGATTGTTTATGGGAAAATATTATAATTCTCAGTAATAAAACAAAACATGGTATCTTGTATATTTTATGATTTATTATATTTTACTAATAAATATTTAATTTAAATAAAATATATGTTTATGAAAGTTTTGTAAACATAAAATAGTTAGCTTAATGGTTAAACTTTTATAAGTTGAAGGTATCACAACAACTATTAATTATATAAGAAGGGAAACATTTGAGAATATCCCATTTTGGAGTAAAATATGAAATAATACATTGGAGTAAAACCTAACACTATTTTGGAGTTGGAGATGCTCTTACCTTACTCATCAATATCTTCTTTCCTTGATTTTTGGACTTATCTAGTCTTATACTTCCTTCGTTCCAAAGTCCTATGTTTTATCGTATTACAGACCTATTAAGAAATTTGTCTTCTTATCTATCACTAAAATATTAATTATAAATTATTCAATTAATTAAAAAATAGACTATAATAAATCAATGGTTTCACAATTTTTGATAAAATTAAAAGTTAAATTAAAATATGAAACATCATCTATTTTGAAACGTAAAAACTTCCTTAACATCATCTATTTTGAAACGGAAGGAGTATGTAATGGACTTTGTTCAATTTCAAAACTAATATATATCTTTTAGCTCATGTGGATTTTCCTAATTAATATGACGAAAAAGGTGAATTCAACACGTGAGCCAAATAATTAATAAAATATTAAAATAAATATTGACATTTCATTATCCAAAAAAATCATATAGATTTTGTTCACCGAATTAATTTAGATATAAATTTAGTCAAGATTAATTTTCACTTACATAATTTTTTTGTGTTTTTCTACAATAAGTGTAGTTTCAGTAATTTATTGCATGTTTCTCGATTCTTAAATCTACCTTTGAATGGAACTTTTTAGTTACTAGGATTTTCTGAACCATATATGAAGATGTATGATCAGAGAAGAGCTTAACTAGTTCATAAAGTGTGACATACTTTACTACACGGAGGAAGTTTGTGACATGGTTGTGGTTGGAGTGTTTTTCAATATCCGAACATTAAGGAAAATTTATCTTAGAAGCAGGTTAAGGAAAATATTGGAGAAGAAACAACCGACCTTATACAATAAGGGAGATTTACTTATTCACTGAAGAACACAAAACAAAATTTTATAGTTTGTAGATCTTTAGGTCTAGGTTTTCCTCTAAAATACATAGGTCTGGGCACTGAATGTACAGGTTAAAACACAGAGAAAGTTTTTAGCTGTGAGAGTTTTGGTGAGTCCTTGTAAGGTGAAGCAAAACACTAAGGCGTGAGAAGCATGAGTGGTTCAAGAGGCTTAGCAAGTCTTTGAACACAAGTAACTAGTTTAGCAAGTCAAAATCTGTCTTGAGCTTGATAAAGAATTGCTTTTAAGTGAAATTTGTATGTACATTTAAAAGGATTAATTTAATTCTATTTTTTGAAAGAATTTCCCATGTGTTATTGTGTGTTCCAGTGGAGTGCATACCAAAAAACTCATGAAATCACTTACAATATTAGTTCTTGTAGACATACTTCTATACACTCCAACATTCTGAAAATAGTTTAGACTTGTCGTCAACAAATCAACGTGATGGCATGGATTTCCATGTCTGTTTTGTGCCAAGTAAACTTTCCATATTTCTGATATTAATTTCTTGGTTCTCTAACTTTATAAAAGCTTCATGTATATCAACATTATTCTTTAGCATTTTTTTTGTTTCCCACCAAAATATCTCAAGCTGTTCAATTAGTATCTTTTCTAAAACTTGTGTTGCATCACCATATATTAATTCTGAATTTTTCTTGAGCGTCATTCTTTCAAAATTCTTTCTGAGTGTCAAAAACATGTTGAAATCCAGTCTCAACCTGTGTTTCATAACTTGTTCTTCCTCTTGGAGGACGATGTGTCGACATGCTTCAGATTTATCGTTTGCATCCTTGATCACTAGTTAGATCCACTATTGGTTAAACTGTTTGAGTTTCTTGCATTTGGTACAGTGTTATGCCATCAGCAGAGAAAGTAGGTTGAACTTGTTGGAGTTGTAGGCCAAGCATATGTGGTGAATAACGGTGGTCGTGATCAACATCAAGTTCACCAAAACTTTGATCCAACAACTCTTTACATGGTAAAGGCTAATTTTGTAATACGCGGACAAATCTTCCTTTATTCATAAATTCATGTGCATAATAAAAATAAGTAAATAATAAATATCTAAAATAAAATAATCATATATGATATAGATTAAATAGTTACTGCAATCTGTTTGTTCCACCATGTTTGTATCATATCTATTTGTCGAGTAGATGGATCAACAACACCAGTGTGTTTTATCAATTGATCATGAATAATCTAAACTTAACAAAAATAACCTAGTTTTCTAGTTATCTCTGGATTCAAAGAGATATTTTCACCTATCATGTTGAATTATTTTTCCAATTCTTTTTTTAGCTGTCACATCTGACATTTTATTGCGGTCATCATCGGTTTTTATCTCCGCAATGACGAGTTTAAGCATAACTTCGCAATTCTTATCATTCCACATAAACTAAATTATATACATATATATATATATATATACAACACATGATGATGTCCAATGGGCATGATGACCATAGGTTAGCTCGTCCAAATTAAAATGGTTTTTATATGGTCATGTCCACAATCAAAGTACTCCAACTAGACTTAAATCCATTTAACCTGAAAAAAACATTGGGCCAAAATCATTTGAACATGTGCGTCCAATAAACCTATAAATCTAGAATTTTCTAATTTGGAGGAAAATCCGAAACAAAATTCAAATCATGTTTTTCCATCAAAATCTCAAATAACGTTTTTTTTTGCTAAATCTGAAAATCATATTTCCCCGATAAAACTACAAAATTATGTTTTCCGCCAAAAAAAAAACACTAAATCATTATTCCGCTAAAACACAAATCATGTTTTCCACCAAAACCAAAAGATCACGTTTTATTGCCAAGACCAAAAAATTATGTTTTCCCATTAAAACTGCAAAATCATGTTTTTCCAAAAAAAAACTGAAAATCATGTTTTCCAAAAAAATCTTAAGATCACTTTTGACCGCTAGAAACACACAATCATGATTTCCGCCAAAACCACAAGTTCACATTTATCTGCCAAAACCATAAAATCATATTTTCACAAAAAAAAATCGCAAAATCTATTAAAATTATTTTTTTCACCAAAACGAAAAATTATATATTTTCTGCTAAATTGTGAAGTTACATTTTTGGTAAAACCTGCAAAATTTTATTTTTTCTAACAAAATATAAAACTTTCATTTTTGAGCCTCATGGGTAATCATTTGGTTAGGTCTTATTTGGAGTTGGTCTAAATGAATTTAGACTATCTATGACCTGAAAATTAAATTTTCCAGTTGGAAAAACTCATTTGGATATGGACAGGCTAATTGATATCCAACAGAACAACGTTTTTAGAAGAAACAATTGTAAACATAAATACATGTCCTTCACGATTTGTTCCGCCATCGCTCGTGGTTCTTGCATCAGCATTGGATTTACGCCCACGAAGTGATCCACTAGTGTTTGTTGAACTTTTCATGGTATCTAACAAACACATACAAATAGTTGTATTATTTTCTATCTTAAGTCTTGTGTATGTTACATATAATTTTCTTTTAGAAACTATAACTAAAAATGTGTACATCTTCCTGCAGAACTCTTAACCGTTTGAATTAGGTTAGGTGAATAGAATAAATTCTTATAGTGAAGCAGTAGACTAGGCTTGTAGACTTAGGAAAAACATTAATTCTCTGTAAACATTAATTTTGGAATAGTTCCATTCACGTTAATAGACGTATATGCCAAACTTTATTATTTTCCATTTTGTTCTTTGTCAAAATTAGTGGGGAATGTTTTGTTTTTTTAATCAAAGTGGGAAATATTTTTATTCTATTGTTTCTTAGATAAAGGGAACAAAGAGGAATTGTATATGTTCCTTATATATCTAAAATTACTTGTGAATGCTAAAAAAGAGGAATCAGTGAGAAAGTAATATTCCATCTTATTCATTTTCTTGATAATGATCACAATTTACACCCTAAGCTGGAAATAGGGGGCCACAAACCCTAAAATAGGTTTTTTTTTGCTTAAAATTGCTGAACCGCTACTCTGCTTTTCAATCTCTCATGAATCCAATACCAAAATTTCACCAAAAGCATAGGGAAATCGAAGAAGATGAAGCAAAAAAGAGTCACAACTGAACAAACACCACATGCAAGTGTTGAATCAAGTCGGTCCCAACTTGTTGATGAATTCCTCCGAGGAATAATCCATCCGCCTAACTAATTTCCTGAGATAATTGAGAAGATTAATTTGTTCAGTTCTGCTTTAGAGGAGGATCTATCATAAACATGTGAAAAGCATCTAGGAACTTCTCGTGTCAAAGATCTAGTGAACGCTATGTTTTAGGTTGTTGAAGCACCAATTGAAACAGCATTGATTAACACGAAAGAAACGAACCTCCCTCCACTACTCCAGATCCGTTTATTTCATCCACATATATCTATGACAAGGTGCCCGATGAAACTCCAGAAACTGACAAACAGGAGAAAATCGATTAGGAGGATTTGGAAGAGGATCCGAGTGATGAGGTACCCCTGAAGGAAATACACAAGAAGAGTGTTCTAAAGAAAATGGGCTTGGCACCTTCCAAGCGAGAAAGAATTGAGGCTTCACCCATTCCTACTCACTCTCAGTTCCTTCGGCCAAAGGATGCATTTATGTCATCATTCCTATAGAAGAATACCTTTGTCTCTATCTGTTTACACTCTAAGATCTATAATTTGAATGTTGCATTTGGATCTGCTCCAAGCAAATGTACGATAAATTCTTGGCTATGAGTGTGCTAGTTGAACTCTTAGTGAGCATAAATGAAGATGATCAATGGAGGGTATGTAGATGAAGTAGTTGATGAGTTCTATACTTATATTCCTACTGTCAAGTTGAAAAAGTATAATGAAGGAGTTGAAGTACTTCTCAAAGGTCACATGTACAACTTTTCTCTCTCAGCGATCGACGATTATCAGGGATTTAAGTCTCTTATAAACGAAGAAGAACATGCCAATGAAGCAGTTTAATCAGTTTCTGTTGAGAAGCTTGTCTGATTTTTTCATTGACGGCACCCAGAAGGGTTGGACAAATTTGAACACAATGATCTATCTTCATGTTATGTACCTCTCATGATCATATATTCTATTAAAATTGAAGTACTTTTTATAAATAACGCTTCCTTCATCCTAATAATTACAATTTATAATTTTATGCCATTGATTTAATAATTAACTATTAATTATTTAACCACAAATAATTTATATTATTTAATGATTCTCTAACCAAACTTACGATTATTATCTAGCCGTATTATTTTCTAACCAGTTTCTTTTATAAAATTAAACAAATTTATTTAAAATGTGACATACAAACTTTAAGGGAAAATTTTTAAAAATACCACTTTCCTTGTACCACTTTTTACTTTTACCTTAATCACATTTACCATTATTTTTTAAGAGGAAAAAACACACATTATAACCCTTGAGTTAATTAATCTATAACTTAGGGTTTAAAGTTGAGGGGTGGGGTAGGGTGGGGTAGGGTTTAGGAATGTAAAATTTATGATTCTAATTAATTTTAAAAAAAATTGCCTCTTAAAAAATTGTATTTATGAAAATGTCTCTTTAATGAAGGTAAAAATGAAAACTTGAAATTCTCCCAACTTTAAATGCTATATATTCATGAATATTATTATTTCATTTCACATACAAAATATAAACTACAAAGGTTTTATTAAAACATATAAAGTTATTTTTTAAAATATATGTTAGATAATTTGATGATTAATATAATTCACACCGATATATTTGAATTATAAGAAAACAATAAGTAACTTTTATTTTAATATTTTCCACAAAAATAAACACAAGTGGAGTTCGTTTGTCATATAAAAACTTAGACACATATATATTTATCTTGTTAAACCAAAAGTACATTTTATTTGCCATAAAATATTTTGTTTGGGAAAGATGGATTTATTAATACATATAAACATGCTAACTAGTGTTTTAGTTTCTAAATAAATACATCGAAAATAGTTAATGTAGCTAAAAAATATTAATTGATTAATATGTTATGCATTATATTATTTTGATTAGTTTAATATCCAATCACAATATGAGCAATCAACAAATTACGGACAATTGAAATCCTTCAACATATCATAAATTTTATATATTAAAAATTAAACAAACACTCATACAAACGAATGTTTTTGCAACTATTACATTCTTGTATTTTGAATAATTTCATATGTCGGTTCTATTAAGGCAAACACATGTTTGGTGCACCAGTAAAGCTCTAGTTTCTGCTTACAATTGGCTTCCATCTACATACAAAACTTATGTATTTGTGGATAGAGAAAGGCTGGCCTACAAGATTACCAACAAAATTTGGTTTGACATTGGAATTTGGATGTTCAAGCAAATAATGAGTTTAGGAATTCTTCAGAAGAATGACTATCACTGGTTGATCTTTCTTTGTCTTATCACTCAGTTACTTCAGCTTCCTACTGTCAAGTTGGAAAAGTATAATGAAGGAGTTGAAGTACTGCTTAGAGGTCACATGTACAACTTTTCTTTCTCAGTGGACTTATGGGATTTAAGTCTCTTACAAACGAAGAAGAACATGCCAGTGAAGCAGTTTACTCAGTTTCTGTTGAGAAGCTTGTCTAATTTTCTCATTGAGGGCACCAAAAAGGGTTGGAAAAATTTGAACTCAATTGATCTATCTTCATGTTATGGACCTCTCATGATCATCTATTCTATTAAAACTGAAGTACTTTTTAGAGATAACGCTTCCTTCATCCTAATAGTTACAACTTATAATTTTATACCATTGATTTAATAATTAACTATTAATTATTTAACCACAAATAATTTATTTTATTAAATGATTCTCTGACCAAACTTATGATTATTATCTAGCCGTATTATTTTCTAACCAATTTTATTATAAAATTATACAAATTTATTAAAAATTTGACATATAAACTTTAAATGTTATATATTCATGTATATTATTTCATTTCAAATACAAAATATAAACTACAAAGGTTTTATTAAAACATATAAAGTTATTTAATATATGTTAAATAATTTGATGATTAATATAATTCACACCGATATATTTGAATTATAAGAAAACAATAAGTAACTTTTATTTTAATATTTTCCACAAAAATAAACACAAGTGGAGTTCCTTTGTCATATAAAATTTAGAAACATATATATTTATCTTATTAAAACAAAATTACATTTTATTTGCCATAAAATATTTTGTTTAGGAAATATGGATTTATTAATACATATGAACATCCTAACTAGTGTTTTAGTTTCTAAATAAATACATCAAAAATAGTTAATGTAGCTAAAAATTATTAATTGATGAATATGTTATGTACGATATTATTTTGATTAGTTTAATATCCAATCACAATATGAGCAATCAACAAATTATGGACAATTAAAAGCCTTCAACATATTATAAATTTTTATATTACAAATTAAACAAACACTCATACAAACGAACGTTTTTGCAACTATTACATTCTTGTATTTTGAGTAATTTCATATGTCTATTCTATTCAAACAAACACATGTGTGGGTGCACCAGTCAAGCTCTAGTTGCTGCTTACAACTGGCTTCCATCTACACGCAAAACTTATGTCTTCGTGGATAGAGAAAGGCTGGCCTACAAGATGACCAACAAAATTTCGGTTTGACACTGGAATTTTGATGTTCAAGCAAATAATGAGTCTGGGAATTCTTGAGAAGACTGACTATCAGTGGTTGATCTTTCTTCGTCTTATCACTGGGTTACATCAGCTAGTTTCAGCCTAGTCCAAGACCAGGAGAGAAGCAAGTCCGTCCTATTCAATATTATAAGGACAAGCGCAAGGATGAGAACTATGAACGCCTCAAGAGCAAGGTAAAAGGGATAGGGAAAGCAGTCTATGTTGGAAGACTTCTACACAGTCAACGAGGACCTCACCATCTCTTCCTACACCATCTTGTTCAGGCACACGATCAGGACCTAAACTTGTTCGTATCTATGAGCTAGGATCCATTAAGGTATCTTAGGGCCTTATCAGTCAGGAAGAACTGCTGGACACTCTTTAGGACACAGCAAAGGGTCTCCAAACTCTTACTGATATTGTTCATGGCCTCAATCGATTAGCTCCCGGTTAGTACTTCTATTTATTTTACTGATTTATCCTGCTGACAATGGTCTTTTTTTAACTCGCGTGATCACAAGGAGGAAGAAGAGGATTGGGATGAAGTCTAATCTTATGGGAGAGGAATTTTGTTTCTAATCTGATTTTTTTGTTGATGTACATTTGTGATTGTCTCTTCTCTTACAATCTTATGTTTATCATATGTTTCAGATAATCTCGATTTGTGGGGGAGTATTCATGTGTGCTGTCTTTTGATTAAGATGTATTAAATACTTGAACCTTTTAGGATAATCTACTTAAGTTTCTTGTGATTCTCTGAATACTTGCATGTTTGTGTATTTGTGTATGTTTGGATTGGATGTCTTCATCTCAGGTACTTGTGAGACCCACAAATTAAAAAAAAAAGAGGAAATTAAACATGTATGATGAGCTGAGTTGAAGTAATTCATGAAGTGCGACATGAAGTACTGCACAAAGGAAGTGTGTGGCATGGGACCGGTTGGAGTGTTCTTCAAGATGTGAACATTGAAGGATGATTTACCTTGGAAGAAACTTAAGGGAAGCATCATCGTAGAAGAAGCAATCGACCTTATACAATTAGATTGACTTATTCATTGAAGAACACAAAACGAAAGTTTCTAGTTTGTAGATCTTTTTAGGTCTAGGTTTTCCATTAAATGATCAAGATGGTGTAGGCATTGAATGTGCCTAGCACACAGAGAGAAGTATCTTCAAGATGTGGACACTAAAGTATGATTACCTTGGAAGCAACTTAAGGGAGGTATCGGAGAAAAAAGTAATCGACCTTATACAATTAGATTGATTTATTTGTTGAAGAACACAAGAAGAAAGTTTTTAGTTTCTAGATCTTTAGGTGTAGGTTTCTCTAAAGTATAAAGAGGAAGTGGGCATTGAATGTGTTGGTTAACACACAGAAAGAGTTGTTATCTGAGAGATTTTTGGTGAGTCCATGTAAAGGTGAAGCAAACACTAAGCGGTTAAAAGCGTGAATGGTTCAAGAGGCTTAACAAGTATTTGAACACGAGTGACTAGTCAGCAAATCAAGGTTTTCTTGATTTTGGGTTAAGAATTGCTTTTAAGTGAAGCTTGTTTGTACATTTAAAAAGATTAATTTTGTTGTATTTCTTTAAAAGAATCTCCACTGTGTTATTGTGTATTCTGTTTCATACCTTTTACATTTACAGAACATAGTAAGCTTTTTTATGTACTCTTTTCCGTCGCAAGCTGTAAGTGTGGTTTTTAGTTTTTGTTTTACAGTCTTATTCCAGATGAATTGGCTAAAAGTTTAATGTACCAAAAAGAAACAAAAGACAAGAAGGTTGTGTGATGGAAGCGAAGAAATAATCATGAACATTAATTTTACTTGTATACCAATATAATTTATTCGATTAATTGAAAAACCACATTCGTAGAGGAGCCATATCATTTATACCCTTAAAACTGTTCTTTGTGGAATTCGAACCTGGAACATCCCGTTTGATTAAATTCATGGCACAATGTGGAGAGTTCCTTCCCTAAACTCGGTCCTCCACAGTAGAACACTCCTGTTTTACCAAATCAAAAACTTTCTTCAGACAAAGCAAATACAGACCATGATCGAGTAACTCTTCTATTATTTTTACCGATTCTTGCATTCTTATGTTTGGTGCTAATCTTTGATAAAACCTTCTTCCATTTCGGCCTCCCAAAATGTGTTCGTACCTACAATAATCAAAGTCACAGATAAGAAACCGAAGTATTGTCTTATGTATGTATATGTATAGGAATTAAAGTATTGCCTTGGTTCCAGAAAACATGTCAACGCCATTTTTGGCGTGGTGTAGCGTTTGGATCATGGTGAGAAGAGTAGTTCGAGCATCTCCAACGTCGTACACACTCGTCAAGTAGTTGTGCATCTCAATAACACCCTTTTGTATTTGTTTATACAAACATGTTAGTAGTTAACTTAAATATAAAACACTCTTAAGTATTTTTCATTAAATATTTTTTTCGAAAAATACAAATGCAAACGCCAGACTCAAACATAAAATTCTCCTGTTTGACTTTGCCGTTTTACATTTACAAGGAAAAATAATTGACAGCTACACCAAATTTATTCATCACGTAGCCATACATCTAGACAATCCTATCTTATAACTAACTATATAACTAACATGAGAAACATGTACTCCCTCCGTTTCGTTTTACTTGTCGTTCTAGGTTTTTACACGCAAATTAAGAAACCATTTAATTTTACATATTTTCTAGATAAAAATACAATTACCTATACGCCTAACCACATTTCAACCAATAGAAAAATAGAATAATAGATAAAACTAATAAATTTTGCATTGAAATTATAAAACGACACTTATTTTGAAACAAAAAAAATTCTCTACAACGACAACTAAATCGAAACGGAGGTAGTATTAACTAAAACTCTCTCTGTTTCAATATAATTCATGTTCTAGAAAAAAATTTGTTTTTAAAAGATACATATTTTACATTTTTTAAAACATATAATAATTGTAAAATTTTAAGATATTAATTATGTTTATTGAATTTTGATTGGCTAAAAGTTATGAAAAATAGTTAATCACAAAAAACAATATATCTATTAACATTTTCTTAATTTGTATAAAAACTCTAAAACATGCATTATTTTGTAACGGAGAGAGTACTTTATATGTAACTAGTACGTGTTGCCGAGAGACCACAGCATTAGAATCCGACGACCGAAATCGAAAATTGATCTCCTCTAAATATAAAGCCGACCAGAACCAAATTAACAGATCCGATTAAATTTAACCAATCGGTTTATCAAAAAGAAAAAGAAAAAGCAGTTTTGCTTTTAAGATGTTAAAGTTATTGGTTTAATTTGAAAAACTATACCTAAACGTAAACGCAAACTCAAACACAAGCACCCAGTTGAGATCTAAAATGAATAAATGTATTTTACCTTTATATCAGAGTCAGCAATTTCGCTCATGATTTGTCTAAACCAATCGAACGAGCCTTGTTCACGTGTTACCCAGTAAAAGTAAGCGTTCTTGGTATTCAACGTTCCCGTTCGATTTGTTGAAATCCTATTCCCAGCTTCTGAGTTTAAGCAACTGAAACTCTGATCCGAGGACACATTGCTGTTACTACAGCTAACTGAGAATCGTTCCTGAAAACATAACTCGAATTAACTTAGTTAATGTTCTTTTAATTCTCAAAAGTAACTTTCCAAATGTTTTTTACTCACAGCTTGTTCATGTTGCTTAACAATTTTGTTGAGTAAATCTCTTAAAATGCTAATGAAAGGTGTTGCCCCTATCCCAAGGCCAACGAGTAATAGCACATCGTACTTCAAGTGGTCTTGCGCTGGAGAGCCATAAGGTCCATCTATCAACAGCTCTGGCAAACTAAATTACAAAAGACTTTACGTGAGGGTGAAGTTAACAATATTATGGAAACTCAAAACTTTTTATTGCACCTTGTTTTGTTTGGTCCGTCTGCTCTGAGTAGTCCACTTTTTCCAGCATCAGGGGCTTGACATATTACTGAGAACGCCTTCTTAATCCCTTCTGTCCAATCACCGAGCTGACGGATGTGAATGCTCAGATAATCATCTCCAGGGGAAGATGTAATAGAAAATGGATGCCTGGAGATAGATTCAGGGCCAAAGAGCTTTTTAAGTTAATTTTTGTTTTGTCAAAGAACTTATATTATTATAGACTCTTAGATTGCAAGAAAATCTATGAAGGTCTTGTGTAACCTCACACACTAGAAAAAAAAAAGAATTAGAATCACCATTCAAATTTTGATACTGCAGGACACTGAACAAATATATATTGTCCACTCTTGTACTCAAATGATGTAGGCTTAGACATGTGTAGCACAGTAACGTTTCCGGGGTAAATTACAACCTGAAACCAAATCATTTAAGTTGGTATAAACATATTATAAGATTACCAAATATGATTTACAATGAAAATGTAACTGTGAACAAGACTTTTACCTTGCAGATCTCAACGGTGTAAAGCCTGGAACGAAAGAATCTCAGCATCCTTTCACCAGCATAGAGTAAAACTGGACCAGCAAGATACATCCATATCTGCTGGAGGCAGCATCTGTTATTATACATCACTCCCTATTACTTAAGAAAAAAGAGTTATGGAATGTACCGTCTTGTGGTACCATGTCTGCTCGAGAAAGAGGGAAACACCGTGAATGATCAACAAGACGTAAACAGCTAGAAGTAAGTGATGTGAATACCAAAAAGCATTAAATCCAGTAAGCTTATCAAAAGGCTTTGGCAACTTAGTTAGGTTCCGTCTGAGTCGTCGACTAGCTAATGTGTATGCAATTAACATAAATATAACCATTATAAATCCAGTGATTCCCACTGGACCTTTAACCAAGTCAAAGTATGTTGGTCTGGTCACACCAAAGTAAGGAACCAAGTATCTTTTGTAATCAACATCAGTAGCTGTTATAATCCTCGGGAAGTCACATGCCAGGTGACTAGATGCATGGATAAGCATTCCAATGATGATTGCTACAGCGATAGTCTGTGATTAACCAAAAAAAAGTAGGAATCAGTTAAAGCATATATAGTCTCTTAAGACAAAATGTAATGATACCTTGTGAAAGTTGAGACTGTCATCGAAAGGCACTGAGTGGGACAAAGCGGTAGATCTAAGATAGGTGATGGCGATTCTGCAAACGGGTAGAAGGATAAGGGCCATGTTGAATTTCAATGTCTCGGCAGCGCCTTTAGCCACGACAAGACAGTAACCCATTACATGGAATGCGTCTTTGCGTTTGTACTGAACGCATTTCCACATAAACAACACGACCATGATCATTAACCATAGTGTCAAAACCCAAATCCTCTTCAAATTGTCTTGGAAAGAGTATAGCAAGCTCCTACTTATTCCCCATCTCATATCCTTTAGGTTTTGGCTTAAGGCTCGGCTTGTTTGGCTGAACGGTTGGCTGTAACTTTGAGGTGTGTCCTTGTGTAGAAGTAGCATCTCTAGATCCTTTAACTGCTTCATTTCAAATCCATAACCAAAGACATCATATTAGAATGTTGAACAGAGTTTTTTGGTCTGATACTCAAAATGTTCATGTCAGTCCCAAACAGGGAAACAAAACAAATATTACTCAAGTAGGTAGGCAGACTCTCAAACAATAGTTATTAGCGATCCTCTAAAATGACCTAAACCCCTAATCATACACTTAACGCCACTATAACAGTAGATATTAGTTCATATAACCAGTAATTTAAAGCTCTAATATTTTTTACCTATCAGAGAGATACGTCAATTTTTAATTATTTTATTTCCTTACAAACACACAGACTTGCATAGCAATTAGCTTTAAGCTCATTGGTCTCTTGACTCAGTCAAATGTCCCTACCAGAGAGCTTGAAAGGTAAGATCTCAGTGTCATCAATTACTAAGGTCAAACTAAGAAATAACCCTTCCACTCTCTCTCTCATTGACAGGGATTGCTCTGCATACTAACCTAATAGCTTTGTAGTCTTTAAGCATGTTTTGTGTTATATGACCTTTTACAATATGGGAGATAAAAGTGATGAAATCACCTCTATGTACTGAGAGGGGAGCCCATCTGGGGACAGTTCTTCCATGATCAATGCTGCATATTCTTCTGCTCGTTCTCTCAACCTTGATAGATTATTTGCCGATGCACTTAATATAATTATCTATAAAGTTGTCAAAATCAAGGAAAATCATACAAAAATGTTAGTGCGTATTAGAATCTTCTGTTTGAAAGATTCAACATAAACTTAGTGGTTATAGAAATTTATAATTAAGTTCGTAGTTACGAACCCTTCTTTTAAATTAAGAAAGCTGTTACAAGGTCAATTAAACATAGTTTATATAAAAAAACAGAACTGCAACTTACATTTTCTAGACTTGAATTGGTTAGAAGAGATACATGGAAAAGAATAACATTTAGCTAAAAAAATATCAGCAATATGATCTTTTAGTAATAGAAATATTCAACTGAAGGAGAGATAATGGCACACATGTAAGATTCATTAGTTATAGAACTAAGACCTTAAAGCTTTGCTTACGCATGGATGGTTCACATAGTCAACGACTCAATGTTGATTAGGATATGAAACATAAGTCACCTCCTAAAACTCAAAGTAAGAAAACATAAGTCACCTCTTTTACTTCGTTCTCTGTGATTCTACCATCGCCATTTTTGTTGACCCTGCAAGTATCAAGAATGTGACAAAGAAATCAAGAAATTCATGTTTAAACATATTCAATAATTAAGTGATAATTAGATTACTACATGCTGAAGAAGATTTGGAGGCGAGAATCGAAGCTTTCGTCTGCAATTTGGTACCAAAACTCGTATAGTTCTTGAAGGGTGATCTTATCGACCATTATTCTTCTTTTTCTGCACAGTGCGTCGAACAATTCCTCTCCAAACTCTTCAGAATTTTCTTTTTCCATCCCTAATACATGAGGATCAAATGTCAACCCACAATTTTCATCGAAATCAGAAAAACCAAACTCGAATGAACCTATGCAGTGAGCGAAATCACTCCGACAAAGATAATTGTCTTTGGAAAGACAAGCGAACTTGTCTCGGACTTCATTCCAGCTAGCGATTCTGTTCTGTTTGCTGCTTATGAATTTCAAACCGTGTATCGCTCTCTGCGTGCATGAACCATTCCGGTTAAGTCTCCGTGTTGAGGAACGAGATAACATAACCGGATCGGGGGTTTCGCCTCCGCCGCCATCTCGCTGTGAGATCCTTTGAAGCTTCCGTTTCAAATCTCTCGAGAACTGTTTCGCGTTCGCCACCACTTCCGACGCACCCCGGGATCGTGATCCTGAACCGGATCTCTGGATCTCTGGATCGGTGGTGGAAACGGAGTCAATGTTCAGTAGGACGCCGCTTGGGTATTCAATGGTCACCTCAAGGAGCTCTTCACCGCAGGAAGGTGAGTAAGTGGCCGCCAACGATGGAAAGCTTTGGGTGAATTCTCCGGCGGAAGCTAAATCGGAGCCCCATCGGTCGTCCTGGGAATTTGGCATTGACATTTTAAACGAGTTTGGAGGTTGAAGGGAGACGAGGGAGGGAGAACGCGACTAAATAAGATTTTTAAATTTTTTTAAATGATTTTGTCTTCTGTATCCAAGCAAACAGACGGTGATAGAAATAAACTAGAGGACTTCGTTAATCCAAAAGAAAGAAAAAACACTAAAGGACTCACTCAAGGAGAGGTTAACCAATTTATTTTATGTACCTATATATATTATAATAAAATTGGGTTTTTCTTTCTCATGTCATATGAGGAAGAGAGTTCTCAAAACGTGACGTGTGGCAGCTCCTAATTTTTCAACTACATTCTCAGACTCATGTGAATTCTTTTTGAGAAAATTGCCAAAATAGAGCAAATAAACACTATTTTTGTCTCCTTTGTATAAAATCAACTTAATTTTATCTTTTCAGTATAATTTTATTTTTAATCCCAAAACTAATCATTTATTTATCATTTAATAAATTTAAAACTCCAATTTATATATAAACTAAAAATTAAATGGATATTGACAAAAAAATGAATTAAAATAAAATATAATTAAAACAAAATTAAATTAGAAACAACTAAAAAATCCCCAGATCAACTTACCCCTAAATCTATTATCGTCGACATCTCTCTCTCTCTCTTTTCTCAAAAAGCAGAAGACCAACTCGAGTCTCCTCCTGTCTCCGACATCTCTCTCGCTCTCTAATTCCATCTCTCTTTTCTCTCAATCATCCTCTGTCTCCGACATCTCTCTCGCTCTCTATTCCATCTATCTCGTTGAGAAAATCAATCGAAGGTAAGTGAGACTTCTTCTTCTTCTTGTTTCTCCTTGTTTTTGTTTTTGTTTTGTTCTTCGCTAGCTCCTCCGCATTGGAATTTGTAGATACCCTCTTTCCCTTGTTTTTTGCATGTTCCTCAACGGATTAGGGATTGTTTACATGTGTTCTTCAATCGGGTTTGTGTTCCTTCAAATGATTAGGGTTTGTTACATGTGGTTCTTCAATTCGATTTTGTGTTCTTCAACTGATTAGGGTTTGTTACATGTCGTTCTTGAATCGGGGTTGTGTTCTTCAACTGATTAAGGTTTGTTATATGTTTTGTTACTGATTTGGGTTTTCAGGATTAAGGTTTTGTATGTCAATCAATTGCTGCTTAATTTCTTTTTGGGCAGTGATGGAATCTTGCTTCTGTTACTAAGATTGGCCATGTTAACTTCTTTAGAACTTTTCCTAAAGAAATCAGTTAGGTTTTGTATATTTGGGAAGTGTAGTTTTCGTTTAGCTGTGGGGCTTGATACTTTTCGACTTCCATGCTCTCTGTGTGATTATGTGAACCGATTTAGTTTGTGAGTTGGTTTAGTTTGATTAATTGATTGAGAGTGTGCATTGACTTGTTTAGCTTGATTAATTTTTTTCGTATGTGAATTGATTTCGTTTCTGAACAGAATGATAGTGGTTGGGTTTTCGTGTTTGTAAAACTTTTTAGTGTAGTGTTTATGACATTTCTTTTTGGGCAGTGATGGAATCTTGCTTTTGTTACTAAGATTGGCCATGTTAACTTCTTTAGAACTTTTCCTGAAAAAATTGGTTAGGTTCTGTATATTTGGGAAGTGTAGTTTTCTTTTAGCTGTGGGGCTTGATACTTTTCGACCTCCACGCTCTCTGTTTGATTATATGAACCGATTTAGTTTGTGAGTTGGCTTAGTTTGATTAATTGTTTGAGAGTGTGAATTGACTTGTCTTAGCTTGATTAAATTTTTTCGTATGTGAATTGATTTCATTTCTAAACAAAATAATAGTGGTTGGGTTTTCGTGTTTGTAAAATTGTTTAGTGTAGTGTTTATGACATTTTCATTATGTCTTATGGTGTTAATATTCTTCTATTTATTGTCTTTTGTAGATATGGAATTAGAGTTGCCGAAGCGTTTATACGGAGAGGGTCTTGAACCTCAGATCAAGAAGATCAACAACAGTTTGCCGCATGTCACTCCTCAAAATTCTGAAGAAGGCTATGTCTGAAGAATACACAGAAGTGAAGAGAGATCTTGTATTCACACATATCATGGCTATTGAAGAAAATGGCCTCAAGTTTTCGGCAAATTTGGTGCATAGCTTCTTGTGTAAGGAGTTGATCACCTCGAAGAAGCATGATAAGTGGTTTGTCTTTGCGAAGAATCCGCTGCGGTTTTCCCTGCAAGAGTACCATGCGGTGACTGGCCTGAAAGTAGTAAAGGAAAGTAGCATTGAAGTGGTGAAATGGAAAGCCGACCTGGGTTTTTGGAGTAAGCTACTAAAGGAGGGTGGGAAGATCTCCTTGAAGTGTATAAAGAAGGACCACTTAAAAATGTTCACAAATGGAGTCGGGTTGATAGGTTGAGGTTGATCTGCCTGTGCGTCGTGATGGGTGTGGTTAGGGGAGAGACGAGAAGGTGAACATCCCTCATATGTACATCAAGTTAGCAATGGATCTTGAGAAGTTTAGACAGTTCCATTGGGGTCTTCTCTCGTACGACTATCTGCTAAGCTCTATTGACAAGATTAGAAGGAAATTGGATAACAAGAAGAGCTACATTTTCGAAGGATTCTCATATGCACTCCAGGTTTGGATTATGAAAGTCATTCCTGATTTTAGAGAAATATGCGGCAAGAGAGTCAGTGACAGTTTCATTGGTCCAAGGAGCAGCAATTGGAAAGGAGCAGCAAAAGTTTCATATGAAGACATCATTGAGCTTGAGAACTCATTCCTCATAAGGTATGTATATATGTTGTTTTTTCTTTCCTGATTAATTTATGTATTTTTTACAGCTCTTAATGTTTAAAATTATTTGTAGAACACGACAATTATAAAATTATTTCCTGATTAATATATGTTGTCTTTTTATTTTCCTGATTAAATTGTTGTTGGATTACGGCAAAGGTCAGCTGCCTTCTCATGGTAGAACACGAAAGTTATGGAATGTTGATGTGGATCGGATGTATGTTCCTGTCTGGGTAAATCGCAACCATTGGATTGCATTATGCATCAGCTTCGTGAATAGCCATATAGAAGTGTTTGATTGTGCGGGTAAACAAAGGCACAAGGAAGTCGAAGCATTCACATCCCTAGTTCCTTGGATAGTGAAGGACGTTCAGTCAGAGAGTATTCAGAAGGATCTCAATACCATTCCCTATGGTGTTTCCTATGTCCCTATGCGTGGTATTAACCGGAAAAGTTGTCATTGTGGTGTATACACTCTAAAACACATTGAATGCCACTTTCTTGGGTTGAATTTATCATTGGTGGATGATGATAACATCATGGGAGCTCGAATTAAGACAATGTGGGATCTATGGAAAGCAGCTAATGATCCAGAGTTGATTGAGAGGATGTCAAAGTATGAGCCACCTAAGTGTGTACCTTCTAAGTGTGTTGAGTTAGATTTAGATGCCTAATCTATTGTATTAACATTTAGTTTTTAGGAATGTGAATGTTAACTTGAATGCTTAATCTATTGTTTAATGTTTGGGTTTTAAGAATCTGAATGTTAGCTTGACACAAAACTCAAAACTTTTAAGAAAACCCGAGATTAGGATCCACAAAAGACATAACAATACCCTACACCCGAGACATAAACCCGACCCAATGGAGATCCGATTGTAACCTAATACCCGATATAAACCCGACCCAGTGGAGATCCGATTGTCCTACACCCGAGACATAAACTCGAAATCGGCCATTTTTCTGAAACGCCTTTTCTCACTTTCTTCTTTTTCTCTCTACTCTCTTTTCTCTCAACCATGACGACACACAGACGATTCTCTGAAGGCGTTCCTTCAGCATGCTGGTGTGGAAGAAGGGTTGTGATACTCTATTCAAAAACAGATGAGAACCCTTACAGAAGATTCTATAGATGTGAAATTGGGGCACATGTTATCTTATTTTCGAGACCCTTTGTTTGGTCATGGATTCAATTTTTTTCCTATGAGATTTGCTTCGTTTTCCCTTCCACTTCGATTATTTGACAATTGAAATTCGATTTCTGTTTTGCTTTGTTTTCCCTTATACATCATTTTTACATCAAAAAGTTATCGAGTTTTGACAATTGAGATTCAAATTATGTTTCTCTACATCGATTTTTTGATTTGCAGACTCAAGAAAGAAGAAGTTATTGAGTTTTCACAAATGTTTTCGATTTTCCTTGTACATCAATTTTTTTTTCTTATTTGTTTATGGGTTTTTGATGTAGCGAAAGAAGGAAACCCATTTGTTTAAGTGGTTCGATGAAGCTTTGCTTGATGAGATTCGAAAGGTAGATGTTGAGCAAAAGAGAACTGCAGAAGAGATTGAAGAGCTTAAAAGGAGTTTGGAGAAAACCGTGGAGGATGAAGTTAGGAAGCAGAAAAATTCTATTGAAGTAGGTTGTCTTGGAAGCATTTTGTGGCTTTTTGGAAGATAAAGTAGCCAAGAATGGAGAGTTCAAGACATTGTTTCTTACTATGAATAAGATGAGTTTTTGGTTCTTACCATCTTGTTCTTTACAATAAAAATGAAACAACTATTGTTTCTTCAATAACAAAAACCATTTGATATCCAAAACCATTCAAAACATAATAGCATAAAATTCGATAACAAAAACCATTCCATATCAAAAACCACTTGCACCTGAAAACTTTCACTCCTTGCAGTTACGTACTTGAAACATGTACCAAAAAATCCAACACAAGCTTAAATTACAAGCTTAAACCTAGTATGAAACGAGATTAATTCGACTGAATGTTAGTTGACCCTTACCACTTTTTTTGTGTACTATATATCTAGTTCACAAGTTGCCCTATTCTGGCCACTAATACCACATCTACTACACTTGCGAGGCTCTTTGTTTTGTGCTATTTGTGATGATCGAATTTTGTCTTCAACGGTTTCATATCTGCGTTTTCTTTTTCGTCCAACGGATTTTCTTGTTTCTGGTGGCAGCACATTCACTTTCTTAACAACTTCAGGAATGGACCAAGCATCCTCAGGAACAGCAATAGGATTTATGCTTTCATGATAAGCTTCTCTCCAAGCTCGAGTCGTGTACATCAAATCAGTTAACGTGTGTGGTTCTCTGCCAGCATGAAAACCAGCTTTAATGGCGTGTTTACAAGGGATCTTCAAAAGATCATACTTTCCACATGAACAAGTCCGACTATCCAAATCAACTACGCAGTCGATTTTATCACCTCTAACAAGCAACCGACTATCACTAACAGAGTAAACTGAAAATGTGGTGCCCTTTGTGATTCTCCTTGCAATCTTCTTCTCCACATGTTTGGTCAGAGGATGTGTATGCTCTGCAATCAGTTTCCTACGGTTAAAAAACCACCGTGTCAACATTTCCCTGATACTATCCAACAAAGGAATCACTGGATACTCTCTCGTTGAACGCAACACAGAGTTAATAGATTCATCAGGGTTGGTTGTCCTTATGTCGTATCTGTATCCAGGAAACTGACATCTTGCCCATTTATGCACATCAGCCTCCCTAAGATAATTTCCAATTGCCGGACTGATATTACAAACATTAGCAAACAAATTTTCAAAATTAGCAACTCTATAAGCCTTCGACGCCTTTGAAACCAACCCAGCAAGACCTTTCCCCTTGAAATATGTTACCACATTACTCAACAAATGATGAATACAAATACCATGTTTAGCTGTTGGATACACATTCTCAATCGCTTTGGCAATGGACACCTGTCTGTCCGAAATAAAAGCCAAATGTTGATCATCAGCAATGACAACCTTTAGTTGTCTCATACACCATTCCCAAGGACTATCATTCTCTGAGTCGACTACTCCAAACGCGATATGATACAAATTAGAGTTTCCGTCTAAAGCAGTTGCAACTAGTAGAACTCCTTTGTATTTACTCTTCAAAAAAGTCCCATCAACCACAATAACATGTCTGATGACTTTGTTAAATTCTCTAATCGATTGCCCAAATGCGATAAACATATATCAAAATCTTCCACTCTTGTCAATATCATACGCTGAATGTGTACCCGGATTAGCCTCTCCCAACATGTGCAAGTATTTTGGTATTTTTCCATAACTTTTCTCTAGAATACCTCTAACTACATTGATCGCATATTCACGTGAATCATATGCTAAGGAATATGAGATTCACATCCATGATCAGTACGCATAATCTGTATGATATCATTAGGTTTTGGCCCTTCCTTGACGCCTTCATATTTATGCATTATCAGACCGGCTATCGTTTTAGCGGAAGCAGTCTTACCCGAGTTACTTTTGCTTGAAGTTGCGCATGTATGTTCACCGACATACTTCTTTATAATGAAATAAGTAGATTTCTTCAAACTATCAGATCTAACACCCCAATTGCATGTTTTATCTGCGCATCTAATATACCAAAGTTCCTATCTGATTTGATAACCTGATAGCCAAATTTATGCTTCATTGCACATATCTCGAAAGTCGCCTTCAGTAAAGTTTTTGTCTGAAAAAATTGACCCTTCTTAACAACTTCCAGCAAAGAAAACTTTGACACTTCAGATGGAATCGTTTCAGCATCATAATCGAAAATATCAACTTCAACTTGTTTCATCTTCTCTTTCTTCTTCTTCTTCTCTCTTTGCATCTCAGAAAACACATTATCTGAATCGTCCCCATTATAACAAAGATTTCCCTCGGCTTCATCAGTACTTGAATCTGTTGGAGGCTTGTTAAGATCGAAATTGGATTTCTTGGGATTCTCAACCTTTGCTTTATATGTCACACAGAATCGAGTCGAGACATCCTTTTTAGGAAAACCACCAAAATTCCTAATTTGTCTATCATTTGCAATGATAACAGGTGGACATGTTTCTGTATTGATCAACTCAGTAGGTAGATAACTCAACTCCAAAATCGTCTAAGGTAGCTTCTTCGATATCAAAATCCTCCTTAACCATTACATTTAAATCATCTAAGGTAAAAACTCGATTCCAATATCAGTAACATACCCCTTTCTCATCAGCCGAAAACACCCATCCAGTAGTTGCACTTAATTCCCCATACATAGATATGCATCGTATTAGAAGAAGAGTTGTGAAAATCACAAGAAAAACAAATTGAGAACTCATGGTCTGATGAAAAACAAGAGGATAGCTCGTTTTTTTTAAATTTTGGGCTAGCAAAATTGCCTATACACGTTTTAGGAAACTAGATATTTTAAAAATATTTCAAAAATATTTTGTAACAGAAATTTATCTTTCCGCTAGAAGGTACATTTTACATTGTGTAGATAAAAGACCACCAGTCCGTAAGCAGTATCTACTATAAGTAGACTATGAGTACTTTTTAGATTTTCGTATCTAATTGTTTTAGATAAATCTAAAAGTAGAAATTGCATTCGGAAAAATATTTGTAACTGAATTTTCCTTATTTTTTTGGATTTAGGGTTAATATTTTCCGTAGAATGTACGTTCTACAAATGAGTAGATAAAACACCACAAGTCCGGAAGCAGTTTTCTACTATACGTAGACTTATGATACTTTTTAGATTTCAAATTCTAATGTTTATAGAATAATATAAAAGTAGAATTGCATCGGAAAAAATGTAGATATCTTTAATATGCGTTAGACTTCACATTCCTTAAAATTAGAATTCAACACAAAAAGTAGAATTCTATTCTTGTAAACGTAGAATAACAGTTTTACCTAGAAAATCGATTTCCACTTTCTCGTAGAACATAATTTTTAAATTTTAATTTATCAATTTACATTAATATAATATCAGTGTGTGCATATGAGAGTAGTTCATCAATGATGTTTATGATTAAAATATATATAGATCATAATAATTTTCAAGTAAGTTTTTAAAAATGGAAGGGCATTTAGGTAAAAAGAACAAAAAGAAAAAGTTATACAAGGGAACAAAGATGGTGTTATTTGCTCTATTTTGGCAAATCTCTACTTTTTTAGTCTTCGTTATCAACTTCAAATCGTTTGACATGTTGGACTATAATTGATAAATTTGACTCATTTATGTAGATGATCAAAGTTTTTCCACATATAACCTTCGTCAGAATCTGTCTCATTGTGTCAAAAATCTAAAGTGACCTAATGGATGTAATCGAATAAAGTGCCACTCTTCTCCTTATCAATTACAGATCAATCACCTCCCCAATCAAACTGAAGCTAAAATATACATATGGGACGTTAGCGTCCTCAACATGAACAAACAAAATCTATCTATCATATCATACTAATAGCGGAAAACCGTAGAACAAGATCTCCAACGAATGGCGATTACTCGAACTATACTTTTCCGATCATTTTGAATACAGATTATTCATCAAACAAACATCAATCATTTACAGTTTCCAGATTATGACCTTCTCTTTCTTCTTCTTCTTCTCTCTTTGCATCTCAGAAAAACACATTATCTGAATCGTCCCCATTATAACAAAGATTTCCCTCGGCTTCATCAGTACTTGAATCTGTTGGAGGCTTGTTAAGATCGAAATGGATTTCTTGGGATTCTCAACCTTTGCTTTATATGTCACACAGAATCGAGTCGAGACATCCTTTTTAGGAAAACCACCAAAATTCCTAATTTGTCTATCATTTGCAATGATAACAGGTGGACATGTTTCTGTATTGATCAACTCAGTAGGTAGATAACTCAACTCCAAATCGTCTAAGGTAGCTTCTTCGATATCAAAATCCTCCTTAACCCATTACATTTAAATCATCTAAGGTAAAACTCGATTCCAATATCAGTAACATACCCCCTTTCTCATCAGCCCGAAAACACCCATCCAGTAGTTGCCACTTAATTCCCATACATAGATATGCATCGTATTAGAAGAAGAGTTGTGAAAATCACAAGAAAACAAATTGAGAACTCATGGTCTGATGAAAACAAGAGGATAGCTCGTTTTTTTTAAATTTGGGCTAGCAAAATTGCCTATACACGTTTAGGAAACTAGATATTTTAAAAATATTTCAAAAATATTTGTAACAGAAATTTATCTTTCCGTAGAAGGTACATTTTACATTGTGTAGATAAAAGACCACCAGTCCGTAAGCAGTTTCTACTATAAGTAGACTATGAGTACTTTTTAGATTTCGTATTCTAATTGTTTTAGAAATAAATCTAAAAGTAGAAATTGCATTCGGAAAAATATTTTGTAACTGAATTTTCCTTATTTTTTGGATTTAGGGTTAATATTTTCCGTAGAATGTACGTTCTACAATGAGTAGATAAAACACCACAAGTCCGGAAGCAGTTTCTACTATACGTAGACTTATGAGTACTTTTTAGATTTCAAATTCTAATGGTTTTAGAAATAAATATAAAAGTAGAATTGCATTCGGAAAAATTGTAGATATCTTTAATATGCGTAGACTTCACATTCCTTAAAATTAGAATTCAACACAAAAGTAGAATTCTATTCTTGTAAACGTAGAATAACATGTTTTACCTAGAAATCGATTTCCACTTTCTCGTAGAACATAATTTTTAAATTTTAATTTATCAAGTTTTACAAAAAAAAATATATATATCAGTGTGTGCATATGAAGTAGTTCATCAATTGTTTATATTTAAAATATATTTTTTTGATTCATAAAATAATTTTCAGTAAGTTTTTAAAAATGGAAAGGGCAATTTAGGTAAAAAGAAACAAAAAAAAAGTTATACCAAGGGGACAAAGATGGTGTTTATTTGCTCTATTTTGGCAAATCTCCTACTTTTTTTAAATGTCTTCGTTTTTTTTTTCCAACTTCAAATCTTACATGTTGGAACTAAATTGATAAATTTGACTCATTTATGTGATGATCAAAGTTTTTCCAAATATAACCTTCGTCAGAATCTGTTTTTTTTTCTCAATTCAAAAATCTAAAGTGATAATGGATGTAATCAATAAAGGCCACTTTCTCCTTATCAATTAAGATCAATCACCTCCCCAATCAACTGAAGCTAAAATATACATATGGCGTTAAGGTCCTCAACATGAAACAAAAATCTTCTTCATATCATACTATAGCGAAAACCGTAGAACAAGATCTCCAACGAATGGCGATTACTCAACTATACTTTTCCGATCTTTGAATACAATTATTCATCAAAACATCAATCATTTACAGTTTCCAGATTATGACAGCAACCACCGTCCACACGTCCCTCATTTTGTTCACTAGGTATGTCTTCTGTGTTGATTAAGGATCTGCAGATTAAAATAAGCATTATGTTAATCCATGTTAGTCGACACTAATAGAGGAGACAACCATCCAGGTAATGACATGCTTGGTACTGTCAGCAAAACTCGGATGCCAACTCTTATAATGAAGAAGAGTGTCCCAGAAAATACATAAGGACGTGACATTGATACAACACTTGCAGAAAACCAAGTGGACATAGCAACGCAGCCTGGTCAAGCTGATGGAGTTTGTTAGAGATAAACTACACCCCTCCATAGGCCCATCGATCACTCTTAGGTTCCAAGAGGGTTGGTCCTAGACATCAACTCTTTGAAGTTGAGATAATAAAATATGGAGCTTTCGTCATCAAAAATAAAGAAAAAAACATTTTTCAAACTAATGTAATCATGGCCGAGCCAGCTGATTATCCAACAAATGACAAACCATGATAGATGAAAGGCAAGCATACTGAAATGAACCAGTTGAAGAGATTGTGTATGAGCTAAAACTAGCGGAAGTGAGTGTAGATGAGTTATATGAGCTAAGTGACACTAACCTGGAGTGGGATTAGTTGAATGAGCTAAGTGACACTGAAGAAGGAGCTGATTTAGGCTGCTTTGTGAAATGGGTCTTTTTCAGTCCAAGGAGATGTTCATAACAAATTTAGTTTGGATCTGTTTCAAACCAATTTCGGCCAGGCTTTTTCTGATGGTTTTCTTTCCCATTTGCACCAAAAAAATATAAACAAAAAGTCAAGCTCGTGGTCAGGCAAAAGGGCATTCAAACACACTTATTTCTGGTCAATAGTCTTAGTCTTCATTTTTGTTTTATATGTTTATAGTTTTCTACAAAGTCTTTGCCTAGTTTTCTACTTTCTTCTTTGTTTTTCACATATTGTAAGACTATATATGGAGGCTGCACGACGTGAATAATATTTATTTACCTTTTATAAACCGTGATTTCTTTGTTCATATTTGAACATCGATTGCTAAAAAGTTCAATCTTTGAATGCAAACTTGTCTTTGATCGACAACATAGTTCATTCTCTTGATCATCGACACATCTACACAAGTTTTGATCATCACTGAAGTTCATCAACAATCTTGGCTTCTATCCATCTGATTCCATCATCATCATTCCAAAAAACCTATCACCTTCAAACCATCAGATCTTCCTTCAAAGTATCAGGGACAATTGAATTCACTTACAAGGAGTTCATCAGGTGGTATCAGAGCAGATTGAAGGCTCTTGATCTAGGGTTTGATTCTAAATTTTTTTGAATTCTCTCTCTTGGAAACCTTGTTTGATCTCGCTGTTTCTATTGAATATGTTCATCTCTTTCATGTCTATCTGTTGTATCTGCAAGAGGGCCAACCATTTCATCAAAAAAAAACATAGAAAGGCGAGGAGAAATCCGACTAAGGCTGAGGAGAAATATAGCCTCATGTGGTAAAGCCTCTTGCAAAACAAAATATTGCAGTTTGTCTATCTCTTTCTTCTTTTTGGGGATTGGGATTTGTTCTCTGAAAACTTGAGAGAAAACACTTGAGAGATTGTGAGGCTCCGACTACTCTTATTTGTGCTAATCTTTAGTTTTATGTTCTTAATAGGAAGCCATGTTTGGAGGAAGCAATGGCTGAATGAGACGTCCTGAAACGGAAATAGATTATAACCAGTTCAACTCTGCAACAACAACAACCTTAGAAAGAAGGGAAAATCTATGAGAAAAAGAGATTCTTATGCTATTGATGAGTCTGGTTATGAGCAGGAAAGGACACCATCTAGGAGGTCACTGGGAAGTCGTAACAGGAGGAGCACACATCATTATCAATTCAGTCCTTCCACAAAAAAATTGCTGGAAAAAGACAAAATTTGTTTAGAAAAGAAAAATCGGTTTTTAACCATTCTGATTTTGTGCATGAAAAGGCACGATCAGTGAGGCTGGATAAACCAACTAAGGGGAGCAGATACCATCCTATATATGCCAAAAAAGATACAGGACCTTGCTATGGTCTTGATTACACAATGAAGTCTCATAAACTTCAAGCACAACTTGGCTATTGGGATAGTCGACAATTCAAAGATGATTTCAAAATAATTGCACAACAAGTACCTCCAAGATTTTGTAACAGACCAGCAAAGGAGACTAATCTCACGTCCTTCCTCAAATATTGATGGTCCAAGGAGTTATAGCAAGCAAGATCAGGCTCCCCAAGAGATGGGAACAAAAACAATTAAGGTAAGGAAAGTACATGAGACAGAACCTGAGTGTTTTCTTTTCTCTCCTCAATCTCAACTTGTTATCAAGAAAAACTATGAATAACTAACTAATCTTGAACCAATGCGTCCGAGTAGTCTTATTTTAGTGTCTCAAGTCTTAAAAGAAGTCTCAGCACAAGAAGCACATAAGAGTTTACCACAAGAAGAAGTATTGAAGTAGCCAAACAACATTGAAGCAGAAACAAATACTAAGTCATTTTCTTTGGACTCCCAAGAGCATTGTAAGGATATTGTTCTGGTTAATTTTGTGACTGACATATTATGATCTCTTATAGTGATGTAAAATATTTTGGTCTAAACAAAGTTAAAGAATTTTGTGTTTCAAACTCTGTTTTGATAACATGATTTATTCTTTTAAGAAACTTGAACCGGATAAATTTTCAGAGCAAAAACGTTTTAAATATGGTAAAGAAATCAATCATGGTCATGTTTTGAGTTTTGAGTTTTGAGCAGTTTATGAAACATAGCAGAAGCTTTGATCAACAAGAAAAAGACATTAGAGCTTGTTCTGCAACAACTTGATTTTGTTTGAGCAAACCTTGTGATTCATTTACTTGTTTTTAAGATAGCTTTGATCTGAGCATTTCTAGACAAGAACTGGTCACTAATTATTTGTTTACATCCAATGTGCCTTGGAAGAATTCATGGTTAGGAAGTTGCATGAACCAAAATCACTTAGAGCTGAAATCGAGTTTGATTTTAATTATAATTTGTAACCTGCTCATTCTTGTTTTGAATCTGATAAATCTTGGTTTTTTTGGAATCATGCTTGTAGAATGATGTTGTTTTGAACTTTGGTGATATATTAGTGTATAACACATTCTTCTAAATTTCCGCTAAACATGTGAGACATGTGCTAAATGATTATGTTCTTGAACTTAAACTTTTGTGTTCTGAATCTGATCAAGTTGGACACGTATTGGATATGATTTATGGTATTTCATGCCTTGGAAACATTCTGGTTTACAACACTTTCTTTGATAAACATGATGAGCTTTGATAAGTAATTCTCAGATTAAACTTATTCATTTGTGTTATGATTATGAGAAAGCTAGGCACATTTTGAAGTTTTTCAATGTTACTGCGTGCCTTGATACCATTCTAGTCTACAATACTTACTTTGATGTGCATTTATAGTCTGAAACAAGTGCAGCATGTTCTGAGAAAGAAACTACTGGTTATTGATCAGATTAGGAACATGTCTGGCCTATATGACACTGGATATCTAGTCTATGTTTTCAGTGTCCAGGATCAACAGGTTCTGCCTCAAAAGAGTGTAAAGAACGAGAGCATAAACCATGCTTATCAGACAGAGATTTGGAGATGAAAGTAGTTGAGGAAAATAGCTTCAACATTCCAAGGAGGTTTCATTCTAAAAAATTTCTTTGTCGTTTCTTACATGTTTCTTTATTTGAACCTCTGTCTTGTGTCTTACATTTTTCCTTTTGATGTAGGAGATACATATTTGAGGACAATTTTTTTAAAAGGAGGAGGGGATGATGTAACCACGGCCGAGCCAACTGATTATCCAACAAAGGACAAACCAGGATGGATAAAAGACGAGCATATTAAGCTGAAACCAGCTAAAGAGAGTGTGTATGAGCTAAGACCAGCTGAAGTGAGTGTAGATGAGATACATGAGCTAAGTGACACTAACCTAGAGCGGGATGAGCTGAATGAGCTAAGTGACCCTGAAGAAGGAGCTGGTTTAGCTGTTGGGCAAAATGGGCCCTTTTCAGCCCAAGGAGAAGTTCAGAACAATTCAGTTTGGATTTGTTTCAAACCAATTTCGCCAGGCCTTTGTTGATGTTTTTCTTGCCATTTCACAAAGGAATATCAATAAAATGAGTCAAGGTCGTGGTCAGGCAAAGAGGCATTCAAACACACTCATTTCTAGTCAGTAGCCTTAGTCTTCTTTTCTGTTTTCTATGTTTTTAGTATTTCTACGAAGTCTTTGCCTAATTTTTACTTTCTTTCTATTTTTCACACATTATAAGACTATATATGAAAGCTGCATGGCGTGAATAATATTTATTCACCTTTTTATCAAAACTAATTCTAAAACATTGAATGCTAAAGAGTTCAATCTTTGAATGCAAACTTGTCATTGATCGAAAACATAGTTCATTCTCTTGATCAGCGACACATCTACACAATTTTGATTATCCCATAGATAATGACTGAAGTTCATCAACCATCTCGACTTCTATCCATCCAATTCCATCATCATCATTCCAAATATCCATCCTGATCACCTTCAAACCATCAGATCATCCTTCCAAAGTATCAGGGACAATTGAATTCGCTTTCAAGGAGTTCATCACAAACCATATCACATATTCACATCTATGATTTAAGTGCTAATATAAGGATTCGTATAGATTCATATTCACATCTATGATTTAAGTGCTAATATAAGGATTCGTATAGATTCTTAGGCAGAGGTCTGTAGTTTTCAGTACCACAAGGTAAAATACTATCCAACTCATACTAGCACATGGTTTATCCGTTTTCACAATATTAGATAGATATCAGGTTGATATTTTAACTTCTTTTGCAGGGAGGAAGAGGTGGTTAAGACCTTCGTATCAGTAGGGGAATCAAGAGAAGAGCAAGCCAATGGGTTCCATACCTAAAAGATCAATGTAGGTATTGAGGCAACAAAGTTTTTGCTAGGTTGTTTTGAAAATTTTGTCTGTTGAATTTGTTCTGTAATGGTCGACCACATTTTTCAACTGCAAGTTGGGGTTTATGCATCTAACTTAATATCACAAATGCAAGAATCTCGTGAAAATCTTTCGACAGAGAAGTAACTATACATAACACAAACTTGCGAGGTTTTCTAATACAATATCAGAACGTTTTTGCAGACGACGCAAGAATGAAGAAGAGATAAATTCAAGCAAAACCAAAAGAAACTTTAAAGTTGAAAGATTTGTCAGAACTTTTGACAAAAAATCAGAGGATTTAAATAGATCAATACTCCCATTTCTTAAGCTCCATACCATCTGGTGGAGTGCTCTCCACTTTCTTAGTCCCAACCTCTTTCCAGTTCGTAGACAGCACCGTCCCGTTAGACTCTGCCTGTCACACCCAAGACAACCCGAGAAGGTATACCATCAGCAAAAGAACAAAAGATAAGTTATTAAACCGAAAGACAGACTGATAAACTGACAAATGATTTGTTCATGGCTCGCCTCATGTCCTCATCAGCACTCTGGTATATATCTTTGAAAAACTTGTTCATAGCTGCATCTCCATCTAGCTTCTCATCCTTCTCCTGCACATTCAAAAGCAATGAGCAGAACTAATATTAAAGTAATGTAACTCAAGGCCTCTGGAGCTAAAAGAGGAACCTGCTTCTTCACTTCAGCTTCCAGCTTGTCCCAGTCTTTTCCAGGCTTAGAAGATGGGTACACTGGCCTCTGCGAAACCGCTGCATATCAACATAAAAATACATGAGAAGAGTCCGTTTTTACTTCAGTTGTTTAAGGAAGTACAACTGTGGTTTCGAATATATAATAATATATATATAATCATTATGGTATCTTTTGAGGCCAAATAAACACACAGGGTAAAAGAAACCTGATGCAACATTGGGTTTAGGTAGAAGAGCTTGCCCTTTGCCATATTCAAGGGAGGCCCAAGTGATTATCTCTGCTTTTGCGAGACGGATCTCAACTTTGGTTGACAATACTTCATATCTGCACTTCTCTGGTATTATCTATATAACACCCATGAAGAATGATTTAGTAAAAGCATGCATACAATTTGTCGTATCAATATACCTTCCCGAACAATCTTGGCTGGAAATGATAAGCTTCCTCTCCAGCAACTTCAATCACAACGCTCAGCTGCACAAAAGACCCAGTCACACAGTTTTGATTACAGAGCGAGATAGGCTTACAAGTTCAGTCAAATGTCTAATGGCAGGATACTCACAATCTGGTCACCAAACTCGACATTTACGTTCTGCTTTGGTATTCCTTTAGCGAAAATCGTCACCACCACTTCTTCCGGCTTCTGATAGAACTCGTGTCTGTTGAAACCATCGAGTCTGAGATATAAAGTGATACGAAAATGAAAAAGAAAGCAACAATTCCGATAACTAGATTTCCTGAACATAGGTTTGACAGGTGCTGCAGGACTTGAACAGGAGGAGCATCAGCTGCTGTTGCTAGTGGTGCTGTAGACCCTGAAGGCAAAGCCGTGGCATCTGCTGAACAAAGTCTTTCTCTTCCTCTAAACAGAGATTAAAAAAAAGATTATATAAAAATCTAAGCCTTATATTATAAATCTAAGCCCTGAGTGTAGGAATATATTGAGAAACGCCGTAGTTCCTTTTTAAGCTATGCAGGAGTTATGTGATACCTGCAATGAGAAGATTGCATTCATCTAACATCTTCTTAAACTTCGATTCATTTGGTGCAACAGAAGCGCCTTTTTTCTAGGGCTGCTTTAGCAGTACTATATTCTTCCAGCTTCATACAGGCAGTACTGCGAATACATAATAGTATATAACTAAATTTAAATATATCATCAAAGCATCATTAAACTCAATACCGAGAGATTGATGATAATACTATACCCCTTTCGAAGGTAAGCTTTAGCCAAAGTAGGCTCCAACTCGATGGCTTTATTCGCATCTGCAACAGCTTCTGCTCATGGAGAAGAACAAAAACATATGTAAGATCCAAGAATCAGACAGCAATAAGGATGCATAGAGACACTTTTTCAAAGGAACACAACCCTTCAACCTGATAAAATGTGAACATCAAACTGATGAAAGCTAAACCTAAACCGATAAAGAATCAAACTTGGTTCCGCTACGAACAACCGAATTACGTAAGGAGACAGCAAAAGACAAAAAGAAAAACAGAACCCGACGCAAGAGGATGAACCCTCAAAGAGAGTATTTAAATGAGGTATCTTTGGGTGGACGGATGAGATTACCAGTGAAGTTATCGGGTTTTTGATGTTGGCCTGAGCACGATCGGCGAAGAAGGCGGCGCAAGAGGATCCAAGTCAATGGCTTTGGAGTATAAGTCAACGGCCACATCGAAGTCGTCATCTAAGAAAGCCTCTTTAGCTTTCTCTGCCAGTTTCCCTCGCCATTCAATGGATTTGGTTTTCAATTTTTTCAATAGTTTCGAGGATATGAAGAGACGGGCATGACAGAGACCGATCGCTACTTATTTGATTTTGAGTTTCAACGTTTTTATTCCTAATCCATTAGGTCATTTATAAATAATAAAAAGAACTGAAATAGAATTGTTTGGAAACATATATGTAGTAGTATATAAAAAAGAGATAAAATTAAAATATACCTACAAAAATTTTTATCCCAAAATAGGAGTTAAAAAGAAAAATGACCAAAATAGATTTTATCAATGATGTAATATATATTTATGCTCATTGAGTTAATTAATCTAAACTTATGGTTTGAGTTATGCAGTACGATTTGGAGGTGAGGTTTAAAATTAAAAAAAATAAAAAATCTATTAAAATAAAAAAAATCTATTTTGGTCATTTTTTCTTAAGATCTATTTTGGTGACAAAAGCTTCAAAAGGTCAATAGTTTCGACTATATGAAGAGACGAGCATGACAGAGACGATCCGCTACTTATTTGGTTTGAGTTTCAACGTTTTTAGTCCTAATCCATTAGGTCATTTATAAATAATAAAATTAAAATATACTACACATCTATATTATTAAAATTGAAAAGAGAATTGTTTGGAAACATATATGTAGTAGTATATAAAAAGAATTATAGTGCTATTTTAGTAACTTCATTAATATAAATACATTAATTGTATTTCCATATTCACTCAATTTAACAATTTCATTAATTATATTATGTTAAGAATACATCACATCATTAATTAAATTACCATAACAATAATAGTGCAGAATTTTATTTATTAGTTAATCAATATTAAATTTGTGCCAATTATAAATCAAAAAGTGTAAAATAACTGAATTTTTCATATGGTAATGTTCAGTTTAGTTTGTTTTACTAAAATTTTTAGTTTCAATTGGTGGAAAATTACGTACCCCAAACAGAATTCAAAGAGATATTTTTGTGAATAAATAATAATTTAAATAAAATAATAACTATATTATATTTATTGTTACTTGATATTTCACTCTATATGATTATTTATTAAATATATTTTTTTCTATTTCACTTACTTTAGCCAAACACATAGAAAGAATTTGTTTTATTAGTTTATAAAATCAGTTAAGCCATGAACGTTAATTATCCATTTAGGTAATCAGTTGTTCCTTTTGGTACCATTTTTTTTTTGAAACTAGGCCTCGCTTGAATATTTTAAATTTGTGTGTGGGTTTGAGTTGGGTCCTTCTGGTTTGGAAAAATTCAGTTTTGGATGTATAGAAATTTAAAATATCTAAATAACAAATGTATCTGAAGCGGGTTAATATTTGTACCAAAATAACTATATTACGCGATTCAGTCAAGGTCTTTTAAATACAATTAGTTATTACGACACATCTAAAATGTATACATTAATTATGAAAAAAACCAAATATCAACATATAAAAATCAAAAGTAAATCCGCACGGGGTGCGCGAACTATTTTGATTTTCAATGTTAACTATATGAAATATTCTTATATTGTATTTTACTTATTATTTATTTTTCTTATATTATATATTTATTTATTCATTCTAATTTTCTTGCTTTTATAGCAAATGGTAATATTATAATAGATGTTTAATGTTATATTTATATTTTTATACTGTATATTTACTATACATTTTTCAGATAGATTCTTAATTTAGTTTTTCTATTTCTTATATTGTATATTTATTTTTCTTCTATTGAATATTTACTTATTCTAATATATGATAGATGCTTAATGTAATATTTATTTTCTTATATTGTATGTTTATTTATTCTTATATTGTATATTTACTTATTCTAATTTTCTTTCTTTTATGTTAAATGATAATATTACGATAGATGTTTAATGTAACATTTCTATTTCTTATTTTTTATATTTACTTATTATTTATTTTTCTTATATTTTATATTTACTTATTCTAATATTGTGATAGATGTTTAATGTAATATTTTTATTTCTTATATTGTTTATTTACTGATTATTTACTTTACTATATATTTCAGATAGATGTTTAATTAGTTTTTATCATTTCTTATATTGTATATTTACTTATTGTTTATTTTTCTTATATTAAATATTTAATTATTCTAATTTTCTTGCTTTTATATCAAATGATAACATTATGATAAATGTTTAATGTAATATTTATATTTCTTAATTGTATATTTACTTATTATTTATTTTATATTGTATATTTACTTATAAAAATATTAGAAATGATAAACGTAAAAGTATACATTTTTCAGATAGATGTTTAAAGTAGTTTTTCATTTCTTATATTATATATTTACTTATTCTAATTTTCTTGATTTTATATCTATGATAATATTACGATAGATGTTTAATGTAATATTTCTATTTATTATATTGTATATTACTTATTATTTATTTAAAATACATTTTTCCTATAGATGTTTGATATATTTTCTATTTCTTATATTGTATATTTACTTATTATTTTTTATATTTATTTACTTATTTTAGTATTACGGTAAATTTTTATATAATATTTCTATTTATTATATATAATCTATATACTCTAATTTTAGGATGTTATAGGTAATATATATATATATATATATATTGTATATTTACTTATTATATATTTTACTATACATTTTATTTATTTACTTATTTTAATATTACAATAGATGTTTGATGTAATATTTCTATTTCTTATATTGTATGTTTGATGTAATATTTCATTTCATATATCGTATATTTACTTATTATTTATTTTCTTATATTATATATTTAGTTATTATAATATTACAGTAGATGTTTAATGTAATATTTTTATTTCTTATACATATATTTACCTATTATTTTTTTTTATGTAATATTTTAGTTATTATATATTAAGATATATGTTTAATGTAATATTTGCATTTATTCTATTGTGTATTTACTTATAATTTATTTTACTATACATTTTCAAATCGATATGTAATTTAGTTTTTCTATTTATTATATTTTATATTTACTTATTTTTTATTTTTCTTATATTATATTTTACTTATTTAATTTTTTGCTTTATATTTCTATTTCTTATACTGTATATTTAATCACTATTATTTTATTCAATAGTATATTTTATTATTATTTAATTTTATTTTTATTATAATAAATGATAATATTATGATAGATATTTAATGTAATATATCTATTTCTGAATTTTATATTTACTATTGTTTATTTTAATATGATATTTTTATTTCTTATATTGTGTATTTATTTAGTATTTATTTTTTTCTTATTTGCATACTTATTTTTTTATATCAAATGCTAATATTACTTTGTAGTATTTCCATTTTTTATTAATATAGTATTAAGATAAATGTTTATTGTAGTATTTCCATTTTAAAATTGTATATTTACTTATTATTTTTTCTCAATATTTTAGTATTATCTTTTACATTTAAGATAAATGTTTATTGTAGTTTTTCCATTTTTAAATTGTATATTTACTTATTATTTTTTCTTATATTGTATACTTATTCATTATTTATTATTTATTTTTCTTATATCAAATGATAATATATTATAGATCTTTAATGTAATATTTATATTTCTCAATATATTTACTTATTCTTTATTTATTACTATAAATGTTTAATGTAATATTTCTATTTATGGATATATTTACTTATCCTTTATTTATTTTTTATATTGTAAATTATTTATTATTGATTTTTTAATATCACGTGACATTTTCTGGAAGAAAGATTTTATGCTGATGTGGACGCTCTATGGAACCTCAAATACTCATTTTATTAGTATATATATTACCAATTATTTATTTTTCTTATGTAATATATTTAGTTATTATAATATTAAGATATATGTTTAATGTAATATTTCATTTATCCTATTGTGTATTTACTTATAATTTATTTTACTATACATTTTAAAATCGATATGTAATTTAGGTTTTCTATTTCTTATATTTTATATATATTTTATTGTTTTTTATTATATTGTATATTTCTTATTCTAATTTTTTATTATATTTCTATTTCTTATATTGTATATTTAATCACTATTTATTTTATTCAATTTATATTTATTATTATTTAATTTTTATTTTTATTTAATAAATGATAATATTGTGATAGATATTTAATGTAATATATCTATTTCTGAATTGTATATTTACTTATTTTTTATTTTAATATGATATTTTTATTCTTACATTGTGTATTTATTTTTTTCTTATATTGTATACTTATTATTATTGTATATATATATATATCAAATGCTAATATTACTATTGTAGTATTTCTATTTTTTATTAAGATAGTATTAAGATAAATGTTTATTGTAGTTTTTCCATTTTTAAATTGTATATTTACTTTTTTTCTTATATCTAATGATAATATTACTATAGATGTTAATGTAATATTTCTATTTTTAATGTATTTACTTATTCTTTATTTATTACTATAGATGTTTAATGTAATATTTCTATTTCTGGATATATCTACTTATTCTTTATTTATTTTTTATATTGTAAATTTATTTATCATTTTTTTTTAATGCCACGTGTCATATTCTCAAAGAAATTTTTATGCTGATGTGGATACTTTATGGAGCTTCTAAAGCTCCCTTCTATACTATTTCTATTTTTATTAAGATAGTATTAAGATAAATGTTTATTGTAGTTTTTCCATTTTTAAATTGTATATTTACTTTTTTTTTCTTATATCTAATGATAATATTACTATAGATGTTTAATGTAATATTTCTATTTTTTATGTATTTACTTATTCTTTATTTATTACTATAGATGTTTAATGTATATTTCTATTTCCGGATATATCTACTTATTCTTTATTTATTTTTTATATTGTAAATTATTTATCATTTTTTTTAATGCCATGTGTCATATTCTCGAAGAAATTTTTTATGCTGATGTGGATACTTTATGGAGCTTCTAAAGCTCCCTTTTATTAGTATAGATTGAATCTTGACGTATCCAATATCCATACTTCACAAAAAACTTTTCCAATTATTGTTATTTTAACTTAATATTTATTTTATCATATAAATCTAGCATGTGATAATTTTTATCATTACCCCATCATTATGTAACATATTTGTTTACTTCCGTGCTGAATATCATCATTTACTTATTAATAAAAAAATTAATAACAAATTTTGCTTCAGTATAATAATAACAATTTTACCATTACAGCTGATGTGGCGAGTTCACAACTCTCATCAACCAACTAAGTTAATAGACCTTTAATTATTAAGATATTTACAACTTTTGTCATTGGATCTATTATACATTTTTTCTTAATCTAGTGATAATATCTAATGGATACTGACATTTAGAATAATAACATGCATAAATCTTTCTTAACCCTTTTCTCTATAATAATGGGTTACAAAACCTAACGCTAAACGTTGACTGTGTTCTTCATCTACGCAGCTTTCTCACAGTCTCGACTTGATTGCTTCTCTGTATTAGGGACAAATGTCCTACATCGGTAGTTGAAATGAATCCTTAAAAATATATAAGATAGATGGACCACTCCACTTATTATCAATTGGTTTAAAGTTGAAAGAGCTCAACATGATATCAAAACCCGATCTAAACAATCCAACCCAATCCATAAACGATTAAGCCCAAAGTCAGCCCATCATTCCTTTCCTAAACATTCCGAGATGACGCTCAAAGAGCCATCACCTCGAGGGGACATATTAGGGACAAATGTCCCACATTGGTAATTGGAAGAAATCATTAGCAATATATAAGATAGATGGACCACTCCACTTATCACCAATTGGTTTTCGGTTGGAAGCTCATCTAGCTTAACACTCCGATCTTCCTTGAGTTGTTTCGTCTTTGATGTAAGTTTTTATCTCATTCCATTGCTCGTGTTGATCCCAAAGTAGTTTGCTTTTGCTAGGAACAAAAGAGATGAGCTAAGTCTAGTTGTTCCCATTTATATTGCACAATCATGACCTAAGTTAGTCGAGAGGTATTCGATCCCAGATTCTTTAGATTTGTAATCAAAATTGATTGTGATTGTTTAGGTTACGAAACCCGGAATTATTGCATCAAGTCTATCAAACCAATAGTGAAGGTTGAAAAGTTTTGGTAGGTTGTTTAAGCACATAGTGCAACAATTTGATACAAAATATCGATATTCTTACAAGTATTTATTAATTTACTATATGTTTAATTTAATATACCATGTTTTATAATTTATATATATGCTCTGTTCGTTTTATAAACGCCAACGACTAGCGGCAGCGGCAGAAACTAAACCTACGACAGCAACAAATTCATTGATATTCTAATTAAAAACAGTCGCAACAGACAACCGGAGACGTGAAAACGGAGTTTCCATTGTCGCTGATATTTTAAGCGTTGTGTTTCCTGGTCTATATTTGCTGCAGCGACTAAATAAACAAATATGTGGTGTCGTGTTTGTGCTGTATTTGCGGTGGCCATAGTTGCAATTTTGATTCGCTACCGCCGGTCATGGCGTTTATAAACAAACATGACTATAATGTCAGGTGGAAATTATGTATAAATTAATTATTTACCTATCAGAGACCATAGATGCATACAAACATCGTTACATGGATGCATACAAACATCTTCACATGTCTATGTATGTTGTTTCGTAAAAGAGAGGCGAGACATGTGAAGAACCTACTAAACAAAGATCAAAAATTTACTAGACGCGGATCTATACCTAATTGAGAAATATAATTCAAAAAACTTTTAATCTATTAAAACTGAAGTACATTTGAAAAATTACCCTTATTTTATCTTAATATTTACACAGTGTGCCACCGAGATTTAAATCATTCATTGCGTCATTTTCGTAATTTAAACCTAAAATCGTTAGACCCTAATAAACCAAAACACGTATATTGGTTTGTTTTGACAATCCTGTGACAATTTTGGTTTGCAATTAAAAGTTAAAACTGGATCTTAATCGGGTATTCTTAATTCCATTGAAAAATCTGAACATAATCGATATAAACATTGAAAAACTGTCGAAATCATTTTAATGATAATTGGGTATCATTCCCTAAATCTCCATGAAAGACGCCTTCTTGATGGAAGCTTTGAAGAACCTCGGAATAAACGGCAAAGTGATGTTGCTCTCAGATACAAACGGTGAGTTCACGGGAACCTTGGTATTGAATTGGAATTGAAGATAAAACCATCTGGGACTCGGAGTAAGCTTGATGATATCCTCTGATTTCAAGGTTATGTACAATTTAGAATCTATGTTGTGTTCACGGGAGGCTTCAACTTCCAAGGTTATGTCTAATTCAGAATCATACCACTTTAATCTTAGAGGGTTTCGTTATAACCTCGACTTAGGTTTTTACGAAGAAATCTTAATAACCTAAAAGGTATGATTAAAGGCTGGTCCCATTTGTTGGTTTGATTTGCGATGTAAATATGTCCAATTTACCATTGATGTTGGTGACTGAATCATTTTCATTTGTCACAAGACAAACTTTGACGTATTATCTCATGTGTTGGTTTTTTCTCTGTGTTTCATCTCTTTGTTTCCAGTGGGGATGTATTTTTTTCTTAAGCCAACGAGATATACAAAATGGTAGAGGATCAGAACTAATCTCAAGAGAAATCATGATGCTTTTTGGCTGCTTATTTATACATTGCTTGCCGGCAAGAGGCAAGCCACGAACCACCAAGGGTACCGCACATTTTTAGTTTATTTGTATATTTGTTCATTAGTCATCCACCATTCCTGATTTTCTTTCTTAACTCATTCACACATTGAGCTTTTTAACCCTTTGGTTGCAGGAAGAGTCCCATATTAATTGCAGCAGCAGCTATATACACAACAACACAGCTCTCTGATGAGAAGAAGCCTCTTCGAGGTCTGTTCTATATACATTTTGTGAACTGAAACATTATAGCATTAGATTTGCACTTAAAACAAACGATCTCTGGTATTGAACCCCTTGCAGATATATTGGTGGCAACTGGAGTTGCAGAAATTCCAGTTTAACATGTTGAAATCATGTTTTTAGCACACTATTGCATTGCCTCTAAGCCTCTGGAAGAGGATGGGATGCAAATCACTTGGAAATGGAGCTACGTAAGTAATTCTTCCCTGAATTTTTTTTCTTTTCATTTTTGTTTGTAACTCTTTTCAGTTTTTGCTCCATAGTTGATGACTTTGATTTCTTTTTTTATATACATAATTTAAGATGTAACAAAAACAATAGACGCTTTTAATGTTAGTGTAATAATGGACGTTTTTGTTGTTTCTCAAACTTTTCTCTTTTTGACTATGATTCATTTAAATCGAAAATACAACATATTATTTTCAATGAAATTTTGTATTAAAAATAGATGTATTAATATACACAAACATATTATGGTTAGCTTTAGAAAAATACAATGAAAAATGTATACTTTGTAAAAATATTAAATGACAAATAATTATTTATCAAATCATTTTGATTACATCAGCACTTAAGAGCAATGTAAACAACTAACATTATATGTAAAAATTAAAATGCATAGTCAATTATAATTGTCATTTATTAAAAATGAAGAAATACCCGTGTGGACGCACGGGTCAAGCTCTAGTTCTAGATTATATGACATATGTTAATAAACTGTACATGAATCTATATGTAATATTTTCTCTTTTATGTAAAAGATTTATAATTTTATCCTTTTAATGCTCTAAATTAAACTAGAAATTTTTTGTACTGTTTCATAGTCTAAGTGACAGATGTTGGAATCATATAAATTATTGACTTTGAAACATCAATTTATAGTAAGATAATTATTAAAATTATGCAAGTTTTTGGTTTTATTCCAAGGTTAAGCTTTTGTCTCAAAATTACACTTATTTATTTATTACTTTAGATATTTTTTTTTAAAAAATATTTAAAATATATTAAGTTAACTAATAATAAAGTAGAATTGTGTTAACTTCTGGTGCTTCCATGTCAACGTAATTTTCCCCTCAACCCTCGACATCATCTTCCCTTACAATATAGATAACTAGAGTGTAACCCGCCTACGGGCGAGCAAAAAATAAATGAATAATATAAAAATATCTTAAGTTGTAATGAAAACTTGAAAATATAAATTTATTATCAATTCAAATAACATCAACGTAAATTATTTTGTAAATTATTTTTTTTGTTATTCTTAATAGACAAAGATTATCTCATTATTTATAAAAATTATATGAAAATGCTAATGGCTACATTTGATTGTTTTTAATATTTCTTTTACTGGGCTATGACAGTAAGCAATTGGGTTGTTAGTTATTTGTGTTATTTTTGTGAATGTTATTTATTACACATCAATATTTATATTATAAGGTAAGTGTTTGAGTCACTGATTGTAAGAAAGCTCTTATTCTATTTACTTGATCAATAGCACTTGGCTTATGGACTGAGGAGGTTCTTTCTTGCTTGTACTTGGGCAGGGTGGATGTCGTTTTGTTGTCTTTCTAGTTGTGAGTGGATTGTTTTTTTTAAGTTTTAAAATGTTATTAAAATAGATGTAGTGGTAGATGATTGCATTAATTATTTAATTGAAAAACAGAAGTAAACATGAAGTAACAAATTTGTTATCTATAATGAGTAAGCTAATGTCTGCAATGATTTGAATGACTTTCGTGGTGATTATATTGATTTGTTTGTAATAGTGAATGGTTGCATCTGTATTTCATATCATTGATGTGGCTGCGTGTTCATTTTAATTTCAAATAAAGCTTTGTTTACAGTCTGAGTCATTTAAGTTTTAATCAATTTGTAAATTTTTGAAAATAATTGATCTGATTAAAAGGTTAATGTGAATCAAAAATAAATTGAACTACAAAATGTATATTACAAAACAAATCTGCATCTTTTTTTTCCTTGCTTTTTGTCATGAAATATAAGGTATATTACAAAACACATTCGTTATTTCGTTTATCCTTTATATTTGTGTTTTATTTTATGTTGTCAGAGTTATTAATAATCAAACGCAAATCCTAAAGAAAACAAAAACAAATTATTTAAAATCAAGTGTTATTTTAGAATTTTTTTACAATTGTCGATGAGAATACGAAACTTGATACAACATCATTTTAATAATTATACATGTTTATGTAACGCTCCGACCGCTCACGGTTAATGGGTCACCCACGTCCGCTCTCTAGGTCTGTGGGCCCCATCCCATCCGACTTTTGGTCCGTCAATTTTCTCAAGGCCCGAAATCATTGTTTACTGACCTTGTAATCACCACCCGACCTTTCTCCGTACTTTAGCCTCACTCGCACGCTATCGAGAATCACTTTAGGTCACCTATCTTTTCACTACTCCAGCTTAAACACACTTAACTTTTAAATTCTTTCAGGATGTACTCCGAAAAAGGTAAGTTAACTTTGGTGACATAGGTAGTCAAATCAATTTTCTTAAGTTTTTTCACAAATCACAACTCCGGATGTTACAATTCTGTTGTGGTTGGATGAAAAGTCTTAGGCACTTTTCCGGTTATACTCTACGAAAAAATTCAAAAGACAAAAACGGTGAAGATTAATAGTTACAATCATTATATCCCAATTTTCATTATCCGATGCCCCAATTTTCATTTAAGAAGTATGAAGTCCATAATTATTACATTATACTCTCAAATAATGAAGGTTTTTTAGGAGGACAAGTGTCACATTTTTCCTCTTTCTCTAGATGATATGGCAGCATAGGAGAAGAGAGTTTCTCCTTTATATATATAGATAGATATAGATGTTGTACGGCCTAACTTAAAACATAAAACCCAACAAAACACCTAAATAACCCAAAATCTGAAACCAACATATCCCTTTCCTCTTTCTCCATCTCCTCGCCGATTACAAGAAATAAGCCGTCAAAAAATCACAGAGCCGATTAGTTTATAAAAAAACAAATAAGAAATAAAAATACCTTCAACACCACTAATAAAATACAGATAACTACATTTTTTTTATAATTGAGACTTACAGATAACTACTTACCCACAACAAAACATACACACACTAAAAATAAAAATAAAATCACATAAAACAAAAAATAATAATCCACACAGAACGACCACTAACCATATATATAATGAGACATTTTTCTCTCAATATCACGTTTTCATCTTTCTCTTTTACTAGTTGTTTTTATGCACCATGTGCAATAATATAATTTTTAAATTTAAATTATAGTTAAAAATAAAATTCTAATTTCTGTTAATATTTAATTTTTATTATTTAATTACCAAAGTTTTAATATAAATTTTGGCTTACACATAAAGTTAAAAAAATAAACTTTTTATTTAAATTTATATTTAAGAATAGATATGTATATATTTAAAATTATAATTTGAGATAGATTTTTATCTATTTTGGTTAAAATATATATAATTAAACTGTATAAAGTTTTAAAAAAATTGAAATAAATTCTATAACTATTAAAAATAAAACTAAACATTATTTTAAACTTCATAGATAAAAAAAGGAAACAAATGGTATTAGATTAATAATTTATATTTTAAAAAGGAAATTATATAAATTTGAAAATATTTTGAGTAATAAAACTTGTATAATTATGAAAATATAGAATTAACTAATTTTTAATATTGTTATATTCATATTATTTAATGTCATATTTGAATAGTTTTTTAATGATGATGTTAAGTTATTACCATATTCTATAAAGCTTACTATGCCTTGTCACATTTTTTTAGTGGAAGTGATTGTAGAAATGAAATATGTCAAATCACTTTGCAAATAATGTCTAGGGGATTGGTGAGACTCATTGAACCAAAATGTTGGCAAACATGTATTGAATAATTTGTGATTCATTTTGGGCCATTGATTATTATTTTTTTGATTCATTATGAGATTTATAATATATTCATAAGCCCATTAGATATCCAGACAGAAACGTAAACCTAGATTTTATCCAAATCAATTGACGGTGCCGAAAAATGATTAGTGTACTGAGTTTGGTCGGGTCTAAGAATAGAGAGACAAAACTCGTCGGTGGGTTTAGCACAAAATTGTTTATTAAATCGGGGGAAAATTTCTCGGTTTACGAATAATTAAGGAAAAGAAAAGTGGTCAGGAAAGTACTCGTCGGGCTGAACACATGAAGAAAATGAAAACTCTCACCCTAGCTGCCTCGTCCCTGTTGATCCCTTTTTCTGCTACCGTCCCCTTTTATTATATAGTCGCTTGTCCTTTTGTTGCCCTAGGCCAGTACTTCTTAACGAGCCCCTTCTTTTAAGGGCCGACTTATCGGCCCGATGAAAGGAGCTTCACATCTGTCTACTTTTGGTTGCCTTCCGTTAGTCGGCTTAGAGCGGTCTTCTTGGCGACCTAGAGTGTCCTTTAGCCGAGCTGATACTTGTGCTCAGCCTTAGGGTAACGCCCATCTATTGGTGAAAATTAGTGGGCTGGATCGGTTATTTGATGGGCCCTTTGGTGGGATAATCCATCTCCTACAATTAGTTCAGCGATTTCTGGTGAAGGAGGTTAGGTAAAAAGGAGCTTTTCTCTCCTCCGACGATGATCTATGACTCTCTGAACTGGTGCAGTCTGTATCCGCTATCCATAAAACTCTTTCTATCCTAGTATCTCTCGATCTTCCCCTCTTTCTCCACTCCAATGAAGAGACGTTAGTCTCTCAACCGCTGCAGCTGGTGTCCCGTTCACATTAAACTTTGGAACTCCTTAAATCTCTTGTCTCCCTCTCATTACTAGCAAATATGAAGTGCTAGAAAAGCGACCGAACACCAGAATAAATATAAATAGGTGAATTTTGATTCTGGAATTCTTTCGTCGCTCCATAGATAACTCCTCTCAAATGTCAGGCTCCATTGCAAATTCCATTCAACCTGCTCTTCACTACGCAACCTTTGACGATATCCGCATAGGTCAGTTCTCCAGGTGATTGTTCACGATCTCCACCACATTACTGTTATATTCCTTTGTATTATGTCATGGATTCATCATATTACAAAAGTTTATCCTTCATAATTTTTTCTCTCGACAATACTAATTTTCTAAACGCTACCATCATGCTATAACATCATGCAATCCTCTTTTCGCATGATTGCTTTGATCCTATAGTTGATCCAGTTTTGGATGCAATCTTATTCCAAGAATGGTTTACGGTTGAGGACTCTTCCATCATGCCTAAATTCTAAAATTTTGTCTAACTTTCCTAATATTAATAACAATCACAAGTGAATTTTTCATTTAGGAAGATTATGCAAGGACAAGACTGCATGGGAATATGTTTTGCTGTTTTGACTGTAAAGTAAGATCCTCTCATCAGTTCTATGATCTAACCAGTTGCCATATATTTTATTTAAACACTTATTTCTTTTATTTCGGCTGCCTAATATATATATAGTGTAACCGTTGTTTCTGCTGGACTACTAAGAGTATTTGGTTGAGAGGTTGTAGAACTTCCTTTAGTTATAGCATCTCCAATCCAATCCATTTTTTCAAATAGAATAAAAGGGAGTATGGAGTAAAAAATACTTCAATCCTAGTACATTTCTCACTCCATAATAAAGTTTACTCTAGAATAATCTATTTTTTGTTTATTTATCACTCCATTATGGAGTAAAAATGAGTAGGGTTTGAAGCATTTTACTCCATTTTGATGGGAATTTGATTAACAACCACTCTCGAGCTTTGGATAAAAAAGAAAAGCTGCAAACCCCGCAATGAGTGAATGTCAGAAGTGGAGCAAGCCATCGTTCCTGCCAACTTATCTTTCCATGCATTACAAAACTATATTGTTCCCTTTGGTTTTTGTTTTTCATGTTTGGCTCTTAAATTTTTCTGCAAACAAGCTCGAACTGGGAACAGTGTTATTTTGATTAATAAAAGGAAGCTCGAGGACTATTTAGATCTTTGCAAATAATTGTCTGGTATGATTCAAGCTTGGATGCTATTTAGATCTTTGCAAATAATTGTCTGGTATGATTCAAGCTTGGATACTTTTAGGTAGTACCTCGATGCCATACCTACACTTGTAAAACAGAAATCCGGAATCTCAAAACCTTATCCGCCATCGTTTTCTAAAAATAATTTTGTCTTTATTTTATACAAGCCAGTGACTTCAAAAAAAATTAACATTACGTCGAAGTATTTAGGGCCACTCATTAATGAGCCTCCAATAACCCATTTAAAAATCTACGTCTAGGTTTAGTTCATACTTCAGAGTCCCGAATTGTCCATTACGATAGCCAGTTTAATGTTCCAGCAGAAACTAAATGTATTGGGATAGTCAGTCCTTTTTTGTCGGCAACATTTTCATTAACTGGAAATAATGCCCAGATAGGCATTACAAGTGATGGACTAAACTCAACTCAAACAGCGATTTATAACTTGATTTTTTTAAAAACCCAGTCCGGCCACTCAATATATTAGTGGGGAAAAACCTTTAAAAGTGCGCACGTAGCATACACGCGATTGCTATGTGAAATGATGAGCGTAAAGAAGTAAGCAGTGCCGTGAGATAGACATAAGGGCTGTTCGTTTGCTTAGTCGACCGATCGCATCTAGGATGAATGGTGAGTATTGATGTTCGGTTAGTATACTTTTCGAGTACATCCAGATGGATTAGTTGGGTGAGTTTTAAAATTCAACTGAATTTTTGTAAAAAATAAACTGAGTCTTTACCATATCATCACAAGTGTAGTAATTGTAATAATTGTTGGCAGTTAAATAATTTCAATCATTTAAAACATATCTCCCGAGCTATATTAGCAATTATTAACAACTTTAATGATTATCAACACAGAGTTTGAACAATAAAATTATCCAATAGGGTTTACTCTTTTATTGATTTGAGCAACTACATAAACATTTTCTCGATCTTTTTGTAATTGAATTTCAAAAATAAACATCCATATATATTAACAAGAGAAACATTTTAATAAATAACCTTTAAAGTGTAATATATTTACAAGAATGCTATTATGTTGACGTGTGCACCATAAAATGGGCTTATCATATTCTATATTATAAGCTGCATATCTTAGCTATAGTAATTACTTTTTTATACCATTGTGGCCACCTTTATATATTATTAACATTAAAAAAATACTATCATTCT